>JAYEAL010000661.1:0-23002 GCA_036419045.1 Scirpophaga incertulas | reverse complement strand
TTGAATACAGATCTGTGCCTTAGTCTGTTAATATTTATTTCTTTAAAAAAAATTTATTTATCGATTGATACCTCTAAGGCACAAGTTTGTAGCCCCACAATTCCAGAACACAACCTTGAACATCTCGAAGAGTATTGGGATTCTCGGTGTCAACATCTCCAGTGACGTCCAATTCCAAAGTCACTTAGATGACAAGATCAAGTTGGCTTCTAAAAAACTATGTGTGCTTAACAGAGCTAAGCGGTACTTCCTTCCGAGGCAATGACTGCTATTATACAAATCGCAAGTCAGGCCCCATATGGAGTACTGCTGTCACATGTCGGCGGGAGCACCTCGATACCAACTTGATCCTTTTGATTCGGTCCAAAGACGCGCTGAGCGTATCATTGACGATCCCATACTCACATGCGGTATTGAGCCCTTAAGTCTGAGGAGAGACTGTGCTCTTGTGTTCTATCGCTTATACAACGGGTTGTGTTCGAAAGAATTGTTCGACATGATGCCCACGGCCACATTCCACCATCGCACCGCTCGCCATCGTCAGGGTGTTCATCCTCACATGCTGGAGCCTAAATGGTCACGCACAGTGCGGTTTCGACGAAATTTCCTTCCGCGCACGCTCCGATTGTGTAACGAGCTCCCTGCTGAGGCTTTCCCGGGGGATTACAGTATGGGGTTCGTCAAAAAGGGAGTAAATAGGTTTTTAAAAAGGTCGGCAAAGCGTTTGTGATGCCCCTAGTGTTGCAAGCGTCCATAGGCGACGGTGACTGCTTACCATCAGGCAGGCCGTAAGCTTTTGCTACCGTTGTAGTATAAAAAAGAAAAAAAAATATAGGTATGTCTGTAGTCTATATTCCGTAACGACAACAACACTGTGTGCTTTGGGTTGATTGGTGTAAGTGTAATAAATCTTCATTTATTAACCTATATTTGCTTAAATAAGATGAATTATTAGCATGTCATCATATATCTCAAACTTAAAACACCCAGTACTAATGTTGGGTACTGGGAATGAAGGTGCTATGTTCGTGAAGCTTTGGGTACCACTAAGATGAAGGGATGACAACGATAACTCTTACACTTACTAAGATAACATTCAAATTGATTATGTAATTTCAAATTAAAACTATTTTATATCTTCTTGCTTTTATACAAATTACAATATTGGCTTTCAAATAAAACAGTAGCACCAATTTGATATCTCAAATTCAAATTCAAATTCAAAATCATTTATTCAGTCTGGGCTGTTACAAGCACTTGTGAATGTCGAAAAGCTACGCCATCGGTTCGCAAATCTACGGCGGGAGACCTTGTACTGAGAAGAACCGGCAAGAAACTCAGCAAGGGCTGTTTTTTTTCCCTGTATTAAATAGATACAGAGTCGTCAATTTGGAAAATGACTTCAATATTGATAATTCATGAAGTCACTTTCCATTACATAGTATAATTAATAAAAATTATTTTAAAAACATGCCTATATTAGGAATGCCGTGTCATACAGTTTTAAAAGAATATATTAAAGTTAAATTAAAATTATAATAAATACGAGTAGTACCCAGTATAGCAAAGAGCAGACTCATCTCCGCTGGCAGCACCCGTTCACGAGCATGACGCATGAACCAGCCATCGCTTCGCTCAACCATGTTTTAGGGAACGTAACGACCCGCCTCACACGACACTGCCGAAGAGATTTTAATGAGAGTATGACTACCCTTAAGCCACAGAAGGATACAAATTACCAAAAACAGGTACCCGTGTAAATTAGCACAACTAAAAAAAAAAAAAATCAACCGCAGGACACGCGCATACAATCATTTAAAAACTAGCAATAATGTATTATACAAGTAACAAAAGGTTATTATAATAGGTACAGTTAAATATACATGTTATTATGTTACACAGTTACCTAAGAATTTATTAACAATTTGTTTATTTCAACGAGCGAGGGTTTTTTAGTCCCAGACACTTCGATCATCCAAGTAATCCTGGACTCGATAATATCCTTTGCTCATCAAAGTTTTTTTTACTCGAGTTTTAAGTTTATTAAAAGGTAGATTAACAATACTGTGTGGTAACTTGTTATAAAAAGTTATACATTTCCCCAAGAATGAGTTTTGTGTTTTACGTAATCTAAAATTTGGAACAGCAAGCTTATTTTTATTTCTTGTATTTAATTTATGAACATCGCTATTCTTAATGAAATTATTGTAATATTTGTGTACATAGATTATATTTTCATAGATGTACTGCCCCGCCAATGTTAAAATGTTAATTTCTTTAAACTTATCCCTAAGGGAATCCCTTGGTCTTAAATTATATATAGCTCTAATTGCTCTTTTCTGTAGTATAAAAATACTTTCAATGGTGGCAGCTGATCCCCATAACAAAATGCCATAAGACATTACACTATGAAAATAACTAAAGTAAACTAACCTTGCTGTTTCAACATCAGCTAGAAGCCTTATTTTTTTAACAGCATACGCAGCTGAGCTAAGTCTGCTTGACAGAGCATCAATATGGGTATACCATTGTAATCTGGAATCTAAGTGTATGCCTAAAAACTTAGTACTCTCAACAAGAGATACCACTTCACCATTAATATTTAAGGGTGTATTAACCTGCCTTACATTTGGTATAGAAAACTTAACAAATTTGGTTTTTCTCGAATTTAATGAAAGATTATTTAATGTAAACCATTGTAGAACTTTTGATAGAGCACTATTTACCTCGTCCGAACAATTGCTGCCTCTGTCAACTTTAAAAACAAGAGAAGTATCATCGGCAAATAGCACTGTTTCACATAAAGTGCTTGTATAGTAAGGAAGGTCGTTAATATATATTAAAAATAGTAAAGGACCTAATATTGATCCCTGAGGCACGCCCATAACTAGTGAAGTTCCAGCAGATTCAGTTTTATTAATAACAACTTTTTGTATTCGATCCGACAAGTATGACTTAATAAGGCCGAGTGATTTGATAGAGACACCATAATGCCCTAATTTCCTCATTAATGTGTCGTGACTTACGCAATCAAATGCTTTAGAAAGGTCACAGAAAATACCTATTGCGTCTTGTCTGCCCTCCCAAGCATCAAAAATGTGTTTTAAAAGTGAAATTCCAGCGTCTGTAGTGGATTTACCCTTGGTAAAACCATATTGGTTGCAATGAAATAACTTGTTAAGGGTAAAATAAGATGATAGCTGATTATAAATAATCTTTTCAAAGATTTTGCTCAAGGCTGGTAATATAGAAATGGGTCTAAAATTAGTAGGGTCACTCTTATCGCCAGACTTGTAAAGTGGAATTAATTTACTATTTTTCATAAGATTTGGAAAGACCCCCTCATCAATGCATTTATTGAAAATTAGGGCTAGGTGAGGCGCAATTTCAGAGATAATTGGTTTAATAATATTAGTTGAGATACCCCACAGATCCTCTGTTTTCTTATTATTAAGTGATTTAAAAGTTTTGAGGATAAATTCAGCATCAATATGTCTAAAATGAAAAGATTCCTTAATCTTGTTTACATTTGATTCAAGGAGGGCGACCGCACCGTTTGAACATGATCCGAGGCTACAAGTAGTATCTATAGGTATTTGGTGGAAAAACCTTTCAAATTCGGAGGCTACTTCGTTATCAGATTGAATTAACTTATCCTTAACCTTTAGCGAATAAGTATGTTCGTTTTTTTTATTTTCCCTGTTTCATGGTTTATTACTTTCCAAACAGTTTTTACTTTATCTTTTGAAACATTAATTTTATTGGCAATAAAAAGTTTTTTAGCTGTAACACAGACTTTTTTAAATATTTTAGAGTAATTTCTTACATACTCAATAAATTCAGGGTCCCTAGAATTAGATTTTAGGGCATATAGCTCATATAATTTTCTCCTACTTTTGTAAATACCTGGTGTAGCCCAGTCACTGAATTTCTTTTTACTCGTGTAAATCTTAATGGACTTTTGTTTAAATATTTTACTAGATTCACTTTTGATAACATTAAAGACGCTGTTATATAACTATTTGGGTTACTATCATCTAATGGTAAAGAATAAATTCTATCATTAACATTATTTTTAAATTTTTCAACACCGTGTTTTGTAATAGGCCTACAAGTAACCTCAAGGACCAATGGTGCATGATGGTGCTCAATAGTCACAAATTGTCCACTATGGTCAGAATTAATGAAATTAACTATGGATTTTTTAGTAACATCACTGTTGCAAAAAATATTATCTATACAAGTGGCTGATGTAGGTGTTACTCTAGTAGGTTCATCAAAGACATTAACTAAATTGAATGATTTAAATAGATTTAAATATCTGCTAGACAGCTGTGACATGTCTAATATATTTATATTAAAGTCTCCACAAACAATTACTTTTTTATTTTTCTTACAAATTAATCTCAGTACTTCCTCCATAACAGACTCAAACTCTTGGTAGTTCCCTGAGGGGGGCCGGTAAACACAGATAATAATTATTTTTTCAAGTTCCACACATGATAATTCTATTGTTCGTTCAATGGAATAAGATACCAAGTCTTTACGTTCCTTACATTTTAGGGAATTATGTAAAATTATCAAAGATCCACCTCTAATAGCTGTATTTCTGGTAAATGAACTCACAACTCTGTAATTATCAAAATTTATCATAGGTAACTGAGAGCTATTTAACCAATGCTCTGTAACACATAATATGTCAATGCTTTCATAATTAAGAAATAAACTAATTTCTAAATCTTTGCCAGACAAGCCCTGTATATTCTGATGAACAAAATTTAAGCAATTGGACCTATCTTTTGTCTTTGGATAGCAAGATGTTTTATCTTTTGTCTCATTTGTTAATTTAAACAATTGATATTATTAGTTATATTTGGAACAAATTCCAAAGACGTTCTTAATCTAATTTTATTGTCCTGCTCAATAGAAGCAGATGTACTAGCCAAAGTTTTGGCTATATGTGTAAAATAATATAATAGCGATAAAGCTATTTGTCTCTTATAATAAGAAGTAAGATAATATTTATCTTTTGTCATATACAATTTAGATATTAATTTATTAATATCAATTAAATGTATTTTTTTATAGTTGTACTGAGACATCGTACTCAATGTTGAATTCAACTTATATCTAATATTATTCTCTTCATAAGACAGGCTTTTACTATAAGGTAATGTAAACATTACTATTTTATTTACATTAAGAGAACATAATGTGTCATAGTAAGAAACCAAGTCCTTTTTATTTAAATTTCCTCTATTACCAACTAGAATTATTAAATTTGTGTTTATATCAATCTGAAGAGTATCTAACTTTGTCATTAATTGGTGCATTGTAACACCTGGCATGCAATAGTTAATTGTATCCCTACCAAATTCACTCTGCAGCAACCAACCCAAATCTTTGCCAATTTCATCACATATAATTACATATTTTAGATGGTTTGGCTGCTCAGATGATTTACTATTGATTGTCCTGTCTAAGGAAACAGACTGATAAGTCTGATATTCTCCTACTGAGCGATTTTCATTAAAACTACAGTTTGGTGACAAAGATTTAGCTGGTGTGTCTACGAGAGTGGAGGTGTCAGACATACATTTTAAGGCCAGAATGTATTCAGCTATCTGGTTTTTTGAATTATTATAGTTTTCTGTCATTTTTGTTAATGACTGTTGAAGATTTTTTAACCTACTATTTAATGAATTTATATTTTGTTCATATGTAAATCTATTTTCTTTAATTATCGAATTTAAAATATCTAATTTTTCAAATAACTGGGTGCGTTCTTTAATGAAGTTGACATTTTTGTAATAAGTTTTTTCTTTATTTATCAGTTTCCTAGTTTTTAAAATATACTTTCTGACCTTAACATATTTTTTAAATTTATTTTTACTAAACTTTAAATTTCCTGTTTCAACAGAACACTGAACTGAATTATCAAAATTCAAACTATTGACATGTGGACAGTTATCCTTATTGGTTGAAAGTGGCTGGTACAGCATAGATAGTCCTCCTGGAGATCCCACTAGCTCTTGATATAGGTTCTCAGTGTGCACTGTGTCCTGTAACTGCTCTAATTCCTTATAGTGTGCAATTTGGTTGTTTGCTACACTCAACTCTTTCTCCAGGTCTGTAATTCGTTGCAATGTCCTTTCATAACTGCTGTACTGTTGATCATAGCAGCTGATGGTCTCGTTCAGATTTTCTTGGTGTTGGAGAACATCCACATGTTGAGCATGTAGTTGAGAAAGCTCAGACTTGAGTTGTGTGTTCCTCGCAATTATTTTTTGAATCTCTATCTCACTCTCATCCCGTTCTCTGAGAAGTTGACTGCAGGTTTCTTTTGTGTGCTTTAGTTCTTCTAAGGCCTGTCTCAGTTTCTGCTCTGTGCATAGAGCTGTTGCTCTGCGGGTCATCATTGTGTTAGTTGTGTGTTTTGTTGTTCTGAAAATTTGTAAACAATTTAAGTTTGGTTTTCAAGTAGTAAATATTCTAGTTTTACAGTTGATAATGTGTAAGAATTGAGTATATGAAAAAAATTATTTATTTAATGTAAGTGAGTAGATCATACAAGTTTGACAGAGTTATATAACTATTTTACTTTATGTACTTAATTATAAAAAAGAAAACTCAGTGGACAATTTACAGACTATAAGCTACTGCAAAATTTTATACTTTCTCATTAATTTTAAAATATATCCTTATTTCACACTTTTGTGTCAATCTAAACACAACTTTGTCAGTAATGAAATAGTGATTTGAAAGTACTCTTGTACTACAAGCACTGTTTGTAACAAGGATTAATAGTAGTAATGTGGCAAAAGAATGAAGCAACTGTGTTATTACTAAACGTATGACCAAATGTATAGAGTAAAGAGAGGTTTACTGTGTATTTACAATAATGCTAGTTGTCGTCTTTCTTACCATATATTATAATAATATAAGCTAATTTTAGTAATAAGTAAATAAATAAATATCTGAGTAAATCAATTGGTTTTGATTGAAAAGTATTGATGTACCTACATAAAATTGAGAAAAAAAAAACAAAACCAAAACCAAGTACTATATCGATATTAGGTACCCAGATAATAATTAAGAGTTATAAACAAAGAAAAAAGTACTCCCCCGGTTTATATTGCAGCAGTCCACAGTTTTAATTGGGTAATACAGCTGTTTATTCCTTTAGAAGAATCGGTTGCAGAGAAAACTTCATACGACGATTTTTCAAAAAACTTGCACTTGATGGATCTTGATAAATTCAATTCCACGAGTGTTTCACTATATATTCTAACTACTACATATAAAATTAATATTTAAAAACACATTTAAATGATTTATTTATGAATTTAAATACGAGTGCTAAAATTTGACAAGTGCACTCTTTAGGGTTGCCAGAGCAAAAAAAAAAAAAAAAGATATCTGGTAATAATTTTTAGTTTTTTAGTTTTCTTTATTTCATTTTCACAATTACAAAATAAACTTAATTTTTAAAATGCATTGGAGAAAAATGATTGTCAAATGTACTATTAATAATTATTCTTATAATATATTGAGTATATAGTTTAAACAATGTCTGTATAATAAAATATTAATGTATAAAATAAAATTGGTAATAATTTAAATAATGTCAAATATAAATGTTATAGTAGAATTCATTGAATTTTCTACATAATAAAATTAAAATATATCGATGGCTCCAATGTACACTCCTCTAACTCCAAAAACGTAGGTTTACAGGAGGAGCATTTGAACGAAAAAAGTTAATAAAGTTATAATTTTATTTTTGCAAATAAAATTATGATTTTTTGAGTGACTTCTTGATTTGCTGTTGTTTCGCACCCTATTTATAATATTTTGTATTTATTTATGGTTTTAAAGTAAGCCCTACTTAGCGGAATTTACCTGAAAAAACTCTAAATTCCAAGTCGGGATACACTCCGCTAACTCATATTTGGTGGAATGTATGTGGGAATATAAAATAATACAGAACATTAAATTAATCGTTGTCGGTACCTTCTCCTTATATTAGTAACGTTGGAAATCGAAATTGTAAGTAATTAACAGTCTCCTCACCATTATTTTCTGAAAATAAGACTTATATTTGCAATTTAAAAAAGATTGCGTTTTACATTTGGCATGTCGAGAAAATTTTCTGCCAGGATACAAACCGCTAAGTGTTAAATAGCGGAATGTAACTTAAAATCTGAATGTACTTACAGGTTTTTTAGTATTAGATATTAAAGAAAATCTACGGATTGCGCCCTACTATTGTAGCTTTTGTACTATGGGAAAATGAAAAGGTGCGCCTAATATTGCCAATACTAATACTTCTGCGCGCGGTATACACTCCGCTATATTGATATAGAGGTATGTCTATCACACGATTGCCAAAAGTACATCTACTTAGCGTTATGTAAGCATGAAAACTTTTTTGTTTCTTAAGATATTTTCATGATATTTAAGGGGCTTAATGCTTGTGAAATAGTTCAGAGATTTACGTAAAAAAAAAAAATTTCGGCATTTTTGAGTTAAGGAGTGTACATTAGAGCCATCGATATACTTATTGTAGTCAATTTCAATAAAATAAATAGTTTAAATATTTATTTACAAATTAGCGACCCGCCCCGGCTTCGCACGGGTGCAGTGAAAAAATGGTTATGGTGGGTTATCCCTAAGAGATAGACATATACCATCGCGGACTTTTTTGTGGATTTTTGTAAGTTGTACAATACTGTAGTACATTATTTTGGTCTATCTCGTAGGGTTCAGCCAGCGTTTGCAATATAAGCGCAAAAAAACGTGCTTATTTACGACATCACATTAGAAACCTTTGAATTTATCAGTGTTTCTCTACTATATTATGCATTTATTATACATACAAACCTTCCTTAAGAATCACTCTATCTATTAAAAAAAAACGCGTCCGTTGCGTAGTTTTAAAGATCTAAGCATACATACGGACATACAGCGAAAGCGACTTTGTTTTATACTATGTATTGATGTCAAGAAAAAGAAAATACAGTAATATAGTGTACAGTACAGCTACAAAGTGTGTGTGTATTTATTGGCAGGCATGTGAAGTGATGGCGGTGAAGGAGGTGCACGTGCCGCTGCTGCGCGAAGAGCGGCCGGCGCCCGCGCACCAAGGTGAGACATCATTTCTCATCACCTACTGATGATGTATTAGATAGACAAATTAGAGACGGTATAAACAGTATGTGTCTAGTGCTAGAGAGGGTTCGCGGGTATTTTATTTAGGTTTATTGATTGCTATTTAGGCTCCGGTATTTGAACACATTTCTAGACAGAAATTATTATTATTATTATTAAATTTAAAAACTAGGACCCGTAGGGGGTCATCCATAAATTACGTCACACGAATTCGTGATTTTTTGCCCCTCCCCCCGTCCTTGTCACAGCTAGTCACATTTAAGCGGACCCCCCCCCCCCCTAGTGCGACGTCACATATTTTGAAAATTTTTATTTAGAAATTATTGAATGATTCGAAATCAGTTTTATTTTCATTTTAATAAATTTAACATCAAATCAATTAACAAAACAAAAAACGATTACTTATATTAAATAAGTATATGGTAATTTCATGATTTTCATATTATATTTTTCAAAATTATTTATTTATGAAAGTATACAGACTTTACAATAAAACATAATATTTACAGCACTTTTCATACTAATAGTAATAAATCATAGTTTGTTTTAACAATTAGCTTATAATAGATTTTGAATGTGACGTCACGGAATTTAAGACCCTCCCACCCCCTTGTCACACAATGTCACACTTCGTCAACCCCCTCCCTGCCCCTTACCGTGTGACGTAATTTATGGATGGCCACTCAGAGCTTACTCCGATTTCTGTTAAAATAGTAAACAATTCTAACACGTTGTTCTAATCGTAGTAATACATCGCTAATAAATCGTCAATAGTACTGTTATCGTACAGTGTCGTCAGATTACACGGTTCAAGGAAAACAGTGTACACAGTGTTATCAGCTCCGCAGATGACGAGTATGTCGTCATATCAGCAAGTTATAGTTGAAGAAATCCGAAAATTGGGAACTACTGGACTAGATATTTAATATAACTACAAATACGACATTGTCGCATAACGTATAAGCCTGTATTTTTTTTTCGCTGAGGAAAATGCATTAAATTATTATTATTAGCTGGGAGGGGTCTTGACTTAACTTTGAATGAAGAGGAAGAACTCATTTTGTTTTCCAATAATCGAGATTCAATTTTAAAACATTCAGAAGAATCAATTAATTCATTTTGGATTAACATTAGATGCGATTATCCAATGATAGCCAAAAAAGCTGTGAATATATTATTACAAATTTCCACATCTTATTTGTGTGAATCGGATTTTCCAGCATTAGCCAACATTAAAACTAAAAAAAGATCAAGATTGTTAAATGTAGAAGACAATGTGAGAGTAGCATTGTCATTTTTACGAACCAAATATAAATGAAATTATCAAAAACATCAAGCTCAATTTCGCATTGAAAATATTTTTATTATTATCTTGTAATTAATCCCTTGATAAACGTTCAGTTATTATTGTAGTATATATTAGTTTATTTCGTATATTTAAAATTTTTGTCATAAACTATTTATGCAGTGTAAGTAAATAAATTTTTATCTTTTCCTTTGTGTGCCGCCAAAATTTTGAAATCGTTAAATATGTGCCGCAACAAAAAAAAAAACCGGCCAAGTGCGAGTCGGACTCGCGCACCGAGGGTTCCGTACAAACCTGCAAGGTTTACAAAGTTCGTTCATATATTTTGTAATGTAACTAAAAATTCAAGGCTTTCGGAATTTTTCCTTTATGTGTGCTATAAAACGTTGCTTCATGCCAAATTTCAAGATTCTAGTTCGACTGGAAGTACCCTTTAGGTTTTGATTCCCTTGCGAGTACTTGCGAGTTTCAAAATATGCAGCTTAAATTGCTGTTTCTTTTGATTGCGTTTGACATAGAAGTTTGATTTTGTTACAGCTTAAAGGTATTATAGACCTGAGTATTTGGTATGAATTTCAATTTAATACCTCTACGCGTTTATGAGGAAATGGGTAGTAAGTTAAAATTATTAAAAAAATTAATATTATGTGATGTAACTAAAAATTTATGGTTTTCGTAATTTTTCCTTTATCTATGCTATAAGACGTTGCTTTCGTACCAAATTTCAAGATTCTGAGTTCACGGAGGCACCCTGTAGGTTTTGATTCCCTTGCAAGTGTCGAAATTTGCGGCATAAACGGCTGTATCTTTTGATTGCGTTGGCTTAGAAGTTTTGATTTTTTCACAGCTTCAAGGGACAGTAGACCTGAGTAATTGATATACATTTCAGCTTCATACCTCCACGCGTTCCTGAGAAAAAGGGTCTTGACAGACGGACGGACAGACGGACAACAAAGTGATCCTATAAGGGTTCCGTTTTTTTCCCTTTTGAGGTACGGAACCCTAAAAGGTGAGAATCACTGGTCGATTAGAAGTGAAGGTTCTGTAACAGAAATATCGCAATGTTAGTACGTTTTTCCTTTATTTAAATAATAAAGAACAGAGCAAACTTCAAAGATATGAAGTATCTAAATTATTTGATATCACAAAGTTTTAGTCAATATATGTGTACAATTCTGACGAAAAAACAGAAGGTATTTTTAATATTGTTTGGGTTTAAATCAGCGATTCCCAAAGTGCGACCCTTAGGGGCGTTCAAGTATGACGTAACGCAAATTTGGGGGGGGTGGCTCGGTAAAATGTTACGATGCATTATAGGGACAGGAGCGGGTCTTTCTTTACAACACCGTATGTAAACATTGTTTTCTTTTTATAACAAACTAGCGACCCGCCCGGCTTCGCACGGGTGCAGGTGAAAAAATGGTTATGGTGGGTTATCCCTAAGAGATAGACATATACCATCGCGGACTTTTTGTGGATTTTTGTAAGTTGTACAATACTGTAGTACATTATTTGGTCTATCTCGTAGGGTTCAGCCAGCGTTTGCAATATAAGCGCAAAAAAAACGTGCTTATTTACGACATCACATTAGAAACCTTTAAATTTATCAAGTGTTTCTCTACTATATTATGCATATTATACATACAAACCTTCCTTAAGAATCACTCTATCTATTAAAAAAAACCGCGTCAAAATCCGTTGCGTAGTTTTAAAGATCTAAGCATACATACGGACATACAGCGAAAGCGACTTTGTTTATACTATGTATTGATTGATATATAGTATTTAAAGTAATAATAATAATAAAGATATACATATATAATATTATACATATAGACAAATATACATACACATATATACAGATGCGAGACTATGTTACAGAATGATGTCGTCAGGAGTACTGTTCTCGTATGTGATGGAAAAAGCGGTTTATATAGGGTTGGTAGGATGGAGAGGGAAAGGACGCGGCGTCGATTCTTATCAGGGATAGATCCTGAAATCCGGGTTATTCTTTAATTACAGTGTGAGAGAGACGATGTCAGAGTTTAATACGAGAGTTTCTGAGAACTATCAACTTAACAGTATTATCTTTAACGAAAATAGAATGTCGAGCCCATTACAGATAACGTTCAACACAGGGTCTCTCAAACTATAAATTAGTGAGTTTTTGTAGGCTTTTATCAGAGTTGTCAGATACTTTGAGAAACATTGACTTATTTCTAGGAACTTATCGTTAACAACTTGCAACTTAAGATAGCGTTGAGTTTATCTCAGAGCTCGCGATATCGTGAAGTGCATCTGAGCTAGGGGGAGAACTCGTAGACACGGGGCGCCGTACATGCGTGGGAATATGGATATGTAACAAGGGTGTAGGCATTCAATGTCAGGTAAGTAGGGGGTCTATTCGAGTGGGCTCCTTCTGTGAAGCAGTAATGCTCCAGAAGGAGGCCGCCGAGCGGGGTCGGGAGATGGCCGATCCCGCTCGAAGGAGGCGGCGCCGGGCTCGGTAGCACAGCTGCGGCGCCGCCGCGGGTCGCCGGCGGGCGCGAGGAAGTCGCGACTGCTACGGCGACCCGGGATGGACCACGCCCCTTTCGTGGCCGGGGGGCGTCGTCGGTGGAGGAGACCGGGGAGGTAGTGTAGCCACCCCCGAGGAGGGCTCCCCTGTATCGACGGGGAGCGGAGGCTGGGGGTTCCCGGAAGTAGCTTGGTAAAGTTCCCGGGGGCTCCCTTCATGCCTGAGGAAGGCCATCCCTGAGGTTTTTAGTGGGTAGGCCCCCCCTTCTGGGGAGGAGAGCCCCACATAACCGCCGGCTCGCCACAGCCGGGGTATGCAATTTAATGCATTTTCCTCAGGGAAACAAAAAAAAAAAAAAGGGGGTCTATTCGAAACCGGAAAACAATAACACAAAAGTGTCTACGACACTAAAAAGTTTGGGAACTTCGGTTTAAATTATTACAATTCTGAGAATAATTATAAATAACACTTGCATGTTGGCAAAAAGTTAATGTAAAAGTAAATATTTTCAAAAAGATTTAGCTCTATCTAGCGCAATAGCTGCTTTTATTCCATACATACTAATATACTATCTTCCTTACATCTACATCTGCCTACAAGGTCGTATCAGTAAAAAATAGCTCCATTAGCGTTAATAGCCAAGAGCTCTGCCATTGCATGACTATCATGACGCCATCGTGTGGTGATAATGACAACAAACTATCGATTTAAAACTTACGAGTCGTTATCTACATCAAAATGATCGCAGTCACGTCACTGGCGCCGGACACTGTCATTAATCGACCACTGTAACACGACTGCGACACGATAATGACAGCAGACTTCCGCTCCGCAGACACACAAGACGCCGTCCGCTCAGCTGTCGGCCACAGTGACGGTGGTGATGCCGCTGGCAGCAGCCACTGTCATTAATCGACTATTGTAACACGACCGTTATACGATAATGACAGCAGACTACACAAGACGCTGTCAGCCACAGTGATAGTGGTGACGTCACTGGCGGCGGGCACTGTCATTAATCGACCATTGTAACACGACTGCGACACGATAATGACAGCAGACTTCCGCTCCGCAGACACACAAGACGCCGTCCGCTCAGCTGTCGGCCATAGTGACGGTGGTGATGCCGCTGGCAGCAGCCACTGTCATTAATCGGCTATTGTAACACGACCGTTATACGATAATGACAGCAGACTACCGCTCCGCGGACACACAAGACGCTGTCAGGCACAGTGATGGTGGTGACGTCACTGGCGGCGGGCACTGTCATTAATCGACCACTGTAACACGACTGCGACACGATAATGACAGCAGACTTCCGCTCCGCAGACACACAAGACGCCGTCCGCTCAGCTGTCGGCCATAGTGACGGTGGTGATGCCGCTGGCAGCAGGCACTGTCATTAATCGACTATTGTAACACGACCGTTATACGATAATGACAGCAGACTACCGCTCCGCGGACACACAAGACGCTGTCAGGCACAGTGATGGTGGTGACGTCACTGGCGGCGGGCACTGTCATTAATCGACCACTGTAACACGACTGCGACACGATAATGACAGCAGACACACAAGACGCCGTACGCTCAGCTGTCGGCCAAGTGACGGTGGTGATGCTGCTGGCAGCAGCCACTGTCATTAATCGACTATTGTAACATGACCGTTAACGATAATGACAGCAGACTACCGCTCCGCGGACACACAAGACGCTGTCAGGCACAGTGATGGTGGTGACGTCACTGGCGGCGGGCACTGTCATTAATCGACCACTGTAACACGACTGCGACACGATAATGACAGCAGGCACACAAGACGCCGTACGCTCAGCTGTCGGCCATAGTGACGGTGGTGATGCTGCTGGCTGGATGCTGTAAGTGGTACCTACGTGGTATTATGATACACAAGAACAATGGCAAAATCCCTAACAAATTTTTGCTCATACTTTTTTTTGTGTACAGTCATGAAACATATACCAAAGTATAGAGATCTATTATCTGAGTAAAACGGTAGTAGAATGAAGATTCTACGAAGTCTAGAAAAAAAGATATCGGTTTATAAAGTTTTGGAGGTTATGTCTCAATAAAAAACCGCCAAAATCTAAAAATACTTTATGGTTATATTTTTTTTAGTGAAAAAACACAGCTAATATCATAATTATTTAATATATATCCTCAGATCTATTATAAGACATCATTAAAATGTGTTGAAGAGCACGAATTACTTCGGAGGTATCTACGAAACCGTGAAAACTAAGATTTGTTTCAATGGAATATTATGTAGAGAACATTTCAAATTATTGAATCATCCCCAAACTCAATTACTTATTTAAATTGAGAAGTTTATAAGTATGTATGATATTTAAACAATTTCATACATACTAAGTGCCTACCTCACACAAATACACATACGCTTAAAATACCTACCTAAATCTTTAAAAAGAAGCTTAAAAATGAAAAGTAAAATGTATTTAGGAAGGTGCAGTCAATACCTTGTCTACATTAAATTGTTAGTTTCTCTTTTTTAAAAGAAGAAAGCAGTTTTCATTGTTTAGTTGAAAAGTTCATCTTGTCAAAGAGAAAATCAGTAGGGATCATTTACATGCGAACTGGCTTATGAACAGGCCCGCTTAAGTGTTATCAGAGAGCAAATAAAATGCTATAATATCAACAATATGGTGATTTCTTTTCTTTTAGAAGTCAATCAAATGACACATATGTAGTAATATATAGGTACCTTTATGAGTTATTTAAAACCTCCTATGTTAATAAAAGTTTTAAAAAATAACAACTTAGGTACTAGTCAATTTATTGAATGAATAACTTAAGAATTAAAACAGCTTTTAATAAAATATGTCTTTATTATTATTATGTCACTGATACATATAAAACATAGTTCACTTAGCACTTTTAACAAACAATTGTTAAATCTATTTTTGAATTGGTTAACACTTAAAAGTTCACAACTTCAGAGGGTAATTTATTTCAAGCATTTACAATATAATTACCTATAGTTTTTGTAGATATTTGTGTTCTTTATGTGGTTACAAACATATTATAATTGTGTCTTTTCATGTGCAGGTTCAGAACAGTGGTACTAACCAGTTATGGATCTTAAAAGTTGTGATTTAAGCTGCTCGAGGATCTTTGTGAATCTATGCTGTACTCGTTCAACTAAGTTCTTATTTAATTAATGGATTGTATATTTCAAAGGTCTATAGAAACCTTATAGAAAGTTGATTTATTATCCCTCTTCTTCAATTACAACATCATCAAGAAAGCTAGCCGGTGCAGTAATATTTTGCTGATGTATGTCTGGCTTTGAGAACGCACCCAGCAAGCATGGCATATGCGATCTAATGAAGAAATCTGAAAACAAAAGAGTTATTTAATTCTATTGCAAACTAGTAATTGAACATAGCTAAGCAAAACGCAAAGGTTTAGGTGTATAATTGCTTTCTGGTTAGCAATACTCATTTATTATTTGTCTGTGATTTTCATTTTTAGTACTTTACTATGATTCTTACATAGCTATCTATTTTGCCAATATTTATGCTAAAAGGTAGCTGTAGCAGTAATGGTATACTAGTAGATATTACTATTACTTTAGCAGCTATTTCATTATATAATATCAAATAAAACAAAATATACAAACCTCACGTGGAGCTATTTTGCTTGTAATTAAATGGATTATAGATTGCTACATCTCATTTGGGTTCTCCCATAATATCTCATCACTCCCTCTGTTTAAGATTGAACTGCCACATAAAAGACATGCATTTGTCTTCTAGTACTAGGTCCAGCTACTTCACTGCCAGACACTTCACTTTGTAAGCTGCTATTGACTGCAGCCATTGGCAGATCCCTACATGCTTCACAGATAACATCTTCTTCTAAAACCTTAAAATATTTTTTCATATTATTAAGTACCCAAGACAGATACCTATTCTATTTGTAAACATATTTGTGTGTGATCATGTTAAATAATCATATACTTAAATCATACTTCTGGATATAGATTAAACTAAAATAGTATTGTAACTAGAATGATAAAAAAAAATATCATAATAAAGTAGCTAAGGTTGTTTAATTCAGATGGATTGTTGTTTTACTACAAATGAAAATATTGATAAGTCCTACATATTTTGTGAATCAGGCATTGTTGGTACTGTTCTGATTTACAATATTACTTACAATTTGGGGGTACACCCAGCTGCAGATTACAGCAGTAACTCTTGATTCTTGCGCCAATGCGGGATATCGGCGGCGTAATTTATTTACGTATATATTGCAGTTCACACACAAGATACGTGTAGGTTTCACACGACTTCCCATTGTAGTATTAAATCGGTTACAACAAAATCCAAATTAGAAAGCAGAATCGTAGTCCTTAATCACAGCGAAATATATTTGTAAAAAGAAGATATTCGGAATCCTTTGGCAAGCAGAAGTTAACGTATACAGCGGGAGATCTCAGTATAGTCCAGAAACAGTCCAGGTCGTTAAAAAAAGCAAGAAAAACAGAAATAGTAAACGCAAAATACCACGAAACACTCAACAAACAACAACAACGCACGACGTCACGCCACCACCGACAAAACGTAGGGAAGTGTCAGGTTTGGTCTAACTATCGATAGGTATATTTACAAAAAAATAAATAGATTATATATAGACGATATTTTTAATCTTGAAATACCTATATTTTTGTACATTAATTCCAATATTTATTTGAAACCTTACAATCATAATAATATTTATAATTAATAAATATGTCACACACTCACACCATTAAGCCTAGCCCAAAGCTGTGTAAGGCTTGTGTTATGGGATCTAGGGTAACGGACAGGCATACATATATTTTACATAGATAAATATTTTTATAGACTATAATTATTATTGACGACCACAACTAAGGGTCATTCGTGTTCATCACACACACACAATCACACATGGGGGTCGATGAAAATAAGTTTTTTATAAGATCTTCATTATTTTGCTATTATTAAAAATCATGGTTTACCTCGGAAAGTGATGTCTATTGCTGTAATAATGTACTAACATTTTCATATTTAATTAAATGTCGTTTCAACAAAAATTCATTTATATCACAACTAATACAACTTTATTTATTAAATATTAATAAAAATAGGTTTTGTTCTAAACGCACACACGATAGTAATAATTGCAGAGTTGTTAATTTATACTTACTGCTGGATTCATTAGAAGAATTGATAACTTCATTATTATCAAAAACAAAAATATGAAATTATACATATTGAATTACGTTATATACATATTTTAACTTGTGTAAGAACTAAGGCGAGACTTATTATGACGAAACTCAGACAAAATATAATTATAGTTAAAGGTCACGATTAAAGAATATTATTTATTATAATTACATATTCTTTAAACATTATATTGTTCTTTTATTCACATAATAACGCCTTGAGCCAAAAATATCGACATATCAATATTTTTTCTTCAAATAAATCGATACGATACATATCGATATTATTTCATTTACTTACCCTAGTGTCAGTGAAGCATGGAGTGAAGTGTATATTTATTATCTACATAGGTACATACTTAGTCGTTTGCACTTCTTTTAAAAGTAATTTTTTATTTAGACTTTTCTATGATAATATCGTTTTTTGCAAAAAATATAAGAAATTATTTTAGTAACATTTGTAATGATGTAATTTGTGTACACTAAAGGAATCTCTGAGCAAATTTTTTGCCATTGTTCTTTCAAAGTCCTCGCCGGGCAAGAGTCTGGGTTGGTATATAGACTTGTATTTAGTTTTAAAGATTTTTTGTTCCTAAGGGTATTTGGTTTTGTTTAGATTTTAGAAAGTTAGTTTTTCTTTTTTGTTTTTTTGTTTTCATGAGAATTAGTTTTTTGTACAGATTTAAGATTAGTTTTTTGCTGCTGTTTGTTTGCACAGAGCTTCACGTTTCACGTTTTTACACAAGGTTTCTGCAGAATACCAGTGTTTGGACACTTTTCGAGTGTCCAGACGTAATACTGAGCGGAGACCTATTTAGTGTTTTTTTTTGTTATGTGTTATTCATTAGTTATAAGTATTAGGTATTGTATTATAAGACACTAAATAAAGATTCTTTCTTTCTTTCTTTAATCGACTATTATAACACGACCGTTATACGATAATGACAGCAAAGTACCGCTCCGCGGACACACAAGACGCTGTCAGGCACAATGATGGTGGTGACGTCGCTGGCAGCAGGCACTGTCATTAATCGACCACTGTAACACGACTGTGACACGATAATGACAGCAGACTACCGTTCCGCAGACACACACAAGACGCCGCCCGCCCAGCTGTCGGCCACAGTGACGGTGGTGACATCGCTGGCAGCGGCGCGGCGGCGGGCGCGCTGGCCAAGACCGTCATCGCGCCACTCGACCCGCGCCAAAATCAACTTCCAGACCTCGTGAGTATACGACACTTTCGTTCTTAGAAAAAAATGAAAGGATGGGCGAATGTTTGATGAAAGAAATTTATAAGGCAAATGTAAACAGGATTGTGGGTATGGGAGGATCGATGAATACACTTGGACTGAATAGTAGATATCTTCAACTCCGCGGGGGTACAGTGGATAGGCCTGGCACTCTTGCTTGGTGATCCGTTCCGATGCGTTTTACGCATTTCCGCTTAGAATAAAAAATTAAGGTCAAATGTACCCGTCAACTACGAGCGTGCGTATTTAGATGAAGGTCGAGGAAGCTAGGAAACTTTTTTCCTATCGAAGCCTTTTGCGCAAGACTCGGGCTGAGTTTAGTCAGTAGGTCATACTAGGTAGGGATATGGTGTGGTCGTCGGTAGCGTCTTCATGGCCCTGTCACCCGCGGGCATCCGAGCTGTCGATTGAGCGCTCGCGGCAGGCGTCTGTGGAAGGGCATCGCTGAGGTGTTAAGTGGGTAGGGCCTACCCCCTTCGGGGTCATCCAAAATTACGTCACACGAATTTCGTGATTTTTTGCTCCTCCCCCCGTCCTTGTCACAGCTAGTCACATTTGTGAGACTCCCCCTGTGAGGGTGACGTCACAAATTTTTGAAATTATAGAAATTATTCAATGATAAAAAGCTGGTTTCGAAATCAGTTTTATTTTTCATTTTAATAAAATTAACATCATATCAATTAACAAAACAAAAAAACAATTACTTATATTAAATAAGTATATGGTCATTTCATTTATATGGTGATTTTCCTATTTATATTGTTACGAGCTGGGGTCAGTAAATTAAAACGGCGGTCTACCAAAACACTAAACTTTTTATTAATTACCACACTACAGTCACTAAAAGCACTGAAAGTCGCTCTTCTTAGTTCTCCAATATCACTTAGATGTTTTCGCACTGTATCGCAAAAACAATAATGCTTCCGGCGGCCGACACAGCCTTATATAGTCCCCTAAGATACTTGCCACTCTTGCCAGAACATTCGCGGACACACTCGAATGTGTAGTCCAATACGTCGCGCGTTCGAGACGTTGCGATTATAACTGTCTCGATACTCGAATATTCTCGATACACAATACTCGAATATTCCCGTACTATCTTCTCGAATATTCTGTGTTTGTCTATCTCTTTCTAATGATGTTTTCTCATTCTAATACTTCTCGAATGTTTCTAACTATCTCTGTCTCTTTCTACTATTGCTATCTCTTTCACTCCTATTGAAATTTATGTCCTTTTACTGAAGTAGGCTTAATGGCTCATAAGGGGTCCTGAAAACGCCTGAAACGGGTTTTCAGGTTATTTGCGGCATTGGATAGAGGGTAGCCTGAAACGTACTGAAAAACATGTTTCAGGCGCCTGAAAACTACTGTAACTTGGGTGTAATTTAGATTTTTAGTATGTGAAAGAGCTACTTCTGAAACGGCCTGAAACGACGTTTCAGCCTGCTGAAAAACGTTTCTAAGTCACAGAAAATCACTTTTGAAGTTGTACTAAGCCACCGGCGTAACACTACCCCCTCCTAAGACATGCTCGTCCCGAGCATCATTATTTCCGTGGTATTTCGCCAGTCGGTCAACGTGAACAATCTTACAGGGACTACGCGTGTATTTCGCTGTATCCGGTACGTGACGTCGTTGATCTCTTCAAAACTCGATAGCGGGTCCTTCCCACTTGGCTTGAAGCTTCGGAATTTCCCTTTACTGCGGACTGGATTATGTAGCCACACCAACGAACCCTCTTCAAAGCCCTTGTTGTTTACATTTCGGTCGTAGCGGGCTTTCATCTTCTCAGACATCTGTTGGTTGATTGTCTGACTTGCTCATAGTACGTCGTTCAACTTGTTGCGCAAATCATTCGCGTACTCGGTTATATTCCGCGGGGCGTCAGGTGGAATTCCAGTAAGTAGATCCGCAGGCAACCGTAGTTCCCTACCAAAGTTGCAAATGCTGGTGTCACCGAAGTACTTTCATGGACTGCGCTTCGATATGACATCAGAATGGTTGGATGTGCTTGTCCCAATCCTTTTGCCTGCTTGACACAACCTTTGCAAGATACCTCTCCAATGTTTGGTTAAATCGTTCCACCATTCCGTCAGATTGCGGATGGTAAGAAGTGGTCCTCGTTTTATGGGTACCCATAACTCGACACATCTCTTGAAATATTTGAGATTCAAAATTTCTTCCCTGATCACTATGAATTTCCAAGGGTACTCCAAAACGGCAGAAGACTTCATGGACTAATTTATCCGCAACTGTTGAAGCCTCTTGGTTAGGAATAGCGAAGACTTCCGGCCACTTAGTGAAATAATCCATCACAACCATGAAGTACTTATTTCCGCATTCACTTTCCGGAAATGGTCCCGCAACATCTATGGCAATCCTTTCCCATGGTGCACCAACGTTATACAGTTTCAATGCACCTCTGCTGCGTGTATGAGGTCCCTTTACTGCAGCACAACTAGTACACTTGCGCCACCAATCTTCAAACATCGTCACGGCAATTTATCCAGTAAAATCGTTCTCTTATTTTCAACAGAGTTCTCGTCACTCCCAGATGACCTCCCGAACATCCGTTATGGTACAGCTGTAGAACGTCCGGTATCTGGCTTTGGGTACAACCATTTGTAGATGACAACGGTCTCCTCGAGCGTTTTCCCATTTGCGGCACAAGACTTCATCTTGGATAACCAGGTTGTCCCATTGAGCCCAATAGCTCTTCGTGATGGAACTCATCGACGCAATATCACTCCAGGCAGGTTTAGGAGTACCGGCTTTGATCCATTCGAGAATCGGTTTGATGTCTACATCATACTGCTGAGCGTGCTAAAAGGTTTCTTTCCATTCATTGCTAAGATCCGTGTTTAGCATTCTCACAGGTAGTCTGCTTTTGCCTCTTGTTTTACGCAGTGCTTGCAGTCTTCAGAGCAAGGTCTTCTTGACAAAGCATCTGCATTACCATGAGATCTTCCACTGCGATGTTCAATCACGAAGTCATATTCTTGAATAACTCGATCCATCTCGCAACTTGTCCTTCAGGATCTTGAATTGTAATAGCCACTTCAATGCAGCCATGGTCAGTACGCAGGTGGAATTTTTCGACCAAGCAAATATTTGTTGAAATGCTGCAATGTTTTCACCACTGCCAGTAATTCTCTTCTCGTGACACGCAGTAATTTCTCTCAGTTTGGACAAAGATTTGCTGAAGTATGCTTATAACAACTTCGCGATCTCCTTTCCGTTGCGACAACACACCACCTAGCCCAGTATCACTTGCGTCTGTATCCACTATGAATTCATTTTCATTATCAGGATACCCCAGAATAGGTGTTGTTACACAGATGTCGTTTCAGTGCTTGAAATGCGACGTCACAGTTTTCATCCCAGCAAAAACTTCTCTTTTCTTCCGTGAGTTTATGAAGGCTTGGCAATGTCGGCAAAGTTCTTAACAAATCGCCGGTAGTAGGAACACAAACCCAAAAATGCTCTTACTTGTGTCTTGTCTCTCGGAACTGCCAATCCTTTACGG
>JAYEAL010000261.1:0-31518 GCA_036419045.1 Scirpophaga incertulas | reverse complement strand
TAAATGCCACGGAGAGAGAGAGAGGAACACTGATACATTTAGAGGTTTCTAATGTGATGTCGTAAATAAGTTTTTTGCGCTTATATTGCAAAGACGCTGTTTTTTTTCCCACGGGGGATGGTAGTGAAACCTCATAGGGGGCGCGCCACCACAGTGGTCGCAATGACAACCCCCTGGTGCTTGGACGACCTCGCACCGGATACCACCCGCAACCGGTCTACAGCGGATGGTTATGTTGGACTCTAGCAGAAGGCCAGCCTACTAACTAAACACTACCTACAGCCTTTGGTCGGGCGGAAGGCCTGGGACCCTATCGGCTTGAACTAACGCTCCCGCCCTCCAGAACGGGGGCGGTGCTTAGCGCAGCCTCAGGAGAGTGCGTGCGCTCTGAGGTGGGTTCGGTTACCAGAGTGGTCCGAATAGTATAACATGTGTAAAAACGCTGGCTGAACCCTACGAGATAGACCAAAATAATGTACTACAGTATTGTCCACCTTAAAAAGTTAAACAAAAACGTCCACGATGGTATATGTATATCTCTTACTGTCAAAAGTAACCTCTAAGCAAAACATGTTTATATTGTCTAATGACCAAAAAAAATGTGAACGTTGTATATAAGGACATTTTGTAGTAGATATATTTACATAAGCATTGCACTCGTGCGAAGCCGGGACGAGTCGCTAAAATTAAATAACCTAATTCTAAAAATGAAGTTACTCTAGAAACATAGAGATATAGAAATCTAAACTTATTTATATCCAAAAAAAGAAACCTATAATAAAAAGAAACTACTATTAATAAAAAGAAAGCGCCGTCCAGCAAGATAGATAGATAGATAGGATAAGAAGTTTATTTGTTGCAACACACACATTTATACAAATTACATGGAGTAGGTACAAAGTACAACGATCAGACATGAGAAAATGTTAGTAATGAACGTGTGTGCAGCAGCAACATGGGTCTAGGCTCGGTGTGTGATGCCTGACGACAAAAGCACCGATTTTCAGCCGTCACCCAGACGTAGAACGCGGGCACCAGTAACTGCGCTCTATAGACTAGGAATAGAATAATATATGTGTGTGTGTGTAATAGGGAGAGAGAGAGAGATAGTTGAGCAATCTTGTTACATATGTATATATCTTAAATATTTGTGCATTAACAGTGTTCAAGCTATAGTTGTTCTTTAGGAAATTAATATATTAACAAGTAAGTGAATAAAAATAAGAATATATTAATAGTAATAATAAAAATAAATAGTAATAATAAAATAAACAGACGAAGACTCAGACCACCACCGCACCGGGATTCATACTACCACCAAGTCGGAAGACCTAATCTCTGTATTGCAAGTAAGTGAGAACGTAAACGTAGTTTAAAAGTACTTTTAGAGGTTAAGTTCCGAATCGGCGGCGGCAAGTCGTTCCAGCACTTGGTGGCTTGGAATTTAAAACTGCCCCGGAATGCTGCCGTGCGATAATGAGAACTTACGAACGGCAGCCGAAGCGGTCTAAGTCCATACCTATCATTGGGAGTTGCGCATTTGAGCTTCTCAAACAAGTATTGAGGCCGCTTGTACTTTTTTAAATCAAAAACGAGACACAAGAGGTTCATTAGTCTACGCTTCTCCATCTTTAGGATTGATGCAGCATTAAGATAAGGCGAAATATGAGATCGTGGAGGCACGTAGAAGCAAAATCTGCAACAAGCATTTTGAACCCGTTGAATCAACTTTTGCGTTCTTGAGAGCAAACGAGGACCCACCACAATGTCCCCGTAACTAAGCCTAGAGAGAATCAGCGACTCACATAGCGTTGCGCGCGACTTTAAACTTAGATACTTTCGTATCTTATATAGCACCTTTAAACGATACATGCAGCCCTTAACAACACCCAACACATGAGACTCAAAACGCAACTGTTCGTCAAAAATTATCCCCAGGTTTCTAGCCTCTGATACTCTGTCCAAGATTTGGCCACTTAGATAAATATTTATATTGAATTTACCAGTATCGGCAATCTGCGCTTTGGATCCAATAACCAAAAATTTGGACTTAGCTGGGTTCAAAACAAGAGCGTTATCAACTGACCATTGGGCGATTCTTTCTAGGTCCCTATTCATTTTTAATACATTATCAGGAGTATCAGTTGGTCTACCAGAGATGTATAGCTGAAGATCATCGGCATAGCTATGGTATTTACAGTGTTGCAATACTCTGGGAAGGTCTGCGCTGTAAATAATAAATAGTAATGGGCCCAAGATTGATCCCTGAGGTACTCCACAAGTCACAGCTTCAGGGTTGGATACTTTCACAGTTCCACTACTACCACAAGTCAATCTAACTGACTGAGATCTATGGGACAAGTAACTCTCAAACCAGTGCAGTGAGGTGTCATCCAATCCGTAATATTTGAGTTTGGCCAGCAGTAGCTCTGTATTTATGCGATCGAATGCCCGAGAAAAGTCCAACAATACTAGAATAGTACTGTGACCAGTATCTTGCTCTGTGAGAATGTTGTCAACGACATCAAGCAGAGCAGTCGATGTACCGCAGTTTCGACGAAAGCCTGACTGGTGCATTGGAAGGATATTATTATCTTCTATGTATTGCACTAGCTGGACATAGACTAACTGGACAACTCTCTCCAGAATTTTGGAAAGAAATGGCATTACACTGATCGGCCTTAGATCCTTAAAATCAACAGGGCGTTCAATTTTTGGCACTGGTGTAATTAAAGAGTGCTTCCACTGTGAAGGAAAGATACCGGAATTAATGGAGGCGTTGATGATAGCAGTGATATATGATAATGTGTAGGGTAATGTTAAAAGCACCATATCCCTGCTAATACCATCCGACCCCATGGCATTTGATTTTAGCGATACAATGGAATCAGCCACCTCTTTCTCTGTGACCCGCCTCAATCGGAATGTAGAGTTGCCGTGAAGCTGTGACTTGTAAAAAGAGAGTGTGGATGGAGGAGAAGAATTACCACATTGAACATCTAAAAAGTGTAGGTTTATAGTATTTGGGTCATTCAAATTATAGGGCAAGGTTGACTCTTGACTGGGAATCGCCAAGGCCTTCAGTTGGAGGCTTTTCCAAAACGTTTTTCCATTTTGCACCTGAGAATTGACGAAATGGTTAAAGAATGCACGTTTTTCGGCATCCAAAGAAGTCCTGACCATGACCTGCAGGTCCTTCCACGAAGTTTTGTCACTCTCAGATTTTGTAGCCCGATACACACGAAGAGCCTGATTGCGCAGGTGCATCATTTGCTTCAAAGTCTCCGTCACCCAGGGAAATGATTTATCCGGTTTGATGGAGATAATTTTGACGGGGGCATGATGATCGAAGAGTAACAACATAAACTCCTCAAACAGACCCACCATCTCATGCACTGTTGTGGATGCAGGAATCAACCCCCAGTCAAGGGAATTTAAATCCTGATTAAATAATTCCATATCTATACCTTTGATAGGTCTGTAAGTACGCAAACGTCTCGGGTATTTTGGCTTTTTTATAGCGATAGACACAGTCACCATAGCATGCCCCAGTAAACCCCCAATGTGAGCCACACCTACATCTTTAACCTGACAATTAGTGCACACTAAGTCAATAAGTGAGTGTGAATCAGATGTGAAATGTGTTGGTTCAGTTACCACCTGCTGCAGATCCATGTACTCAAGAAAATGTTTCAACTTAGTGCTATTACAATTTGAGACAAACATGTTGATATTGAAGTCTCCCAACAAGACAATAAAGTCGGAGCTACTAAAATAAGTCACAGACTCTGTCAGGGCATCCAAGAACCTCTCAACATTTACCCATTGTGGTCTGTATGCTGTTCCGATCGCAAAACGGAGTCTGTTAACTTTCGTGGTAAGCCACATTTGCTCTACGTCAGCGTCTGGATGTTTCATATACCGTACATGAACTCCTGTTTTAATGTAAAAAGCCACGCCACCGCCCCGTCCACCGCGCATGTGCCGCGGACGCGGGGTTGATCGCAGTCTATAGCCGGGAACGGCCGGCGCGCACGCTTCTTGGCCTGCTGTTAACCACGTTTCATTAACCGCAACAATGTCTGCATCGCAATCCGTGACGCCATGTATGAAATCATCGTGGCCGGTATTGAGTGAGCCCGCATTAAAAAGCGCTAATCTAAAACAATTCGTGAACAACATCTTTAAAGTTTATCAAAAGTACATACGTGTATGATACGAAAATGAGAAACATAAGCAAAACCGCAAGCAATAGAAAGCAGGCAATAGCATGCAGGCAACCAAAGAAACCGACCATTATAAAAGTCACAAGGCATGGAACAGATGTAATTAATGTATATACACCAGGGAAACAGTTTACACAATTTAAATAATAATGGTTGAAATCAAAGATAGTCTTATAGTATTGATATGGATAATGCAGGTAAGAGTTTAAATAATGTTTTTTGTTAGAATATGAATAATAATAATTGATAGGTAATATATTGTTTATAAGTATATATCATAACTGTTAATGTTAAAATTAATTTATTTGTGTCTAGAACTGGTATGTTTCTTGATATACAATTGTTTAAATTAGTGTATTCTAGTAGTAGATGCATATGAGAGTCGCTGTGTTGTTTGTTCCTTTCAAGAGCAATATTGAATATGAACTTCACAGCTGCTGCACACAACGGCAAAACGCACATCAAATAGCCGGTACTAGCAAATCTTAACAGCAGGCAAGCACCTAAATTATACAACAAGAAAGCAAGCATTGTGAACATATAGTGAGTAACTAACATAAACAACACAAGACACGGATCAAATATATAAAAGTGAGGGTTAGTAACAGTGAAGTTGTAATTATATATCTTGAACGAAAGTATATGTAACAAACACATTAGATCAAAGTGAATACAGAAATAGTAAATAATACAATATGTTTTTCTTTCAGTCAAAAGTATTTCCAACAACAACTTCCATGGCAGACACTTCAGCAAAATTATACAATTATATTTACTATTTATGAAACTATTAAACAAAGACGGAAAGTTTGATAATTGGTTATCTAGAATTAAAAAAATTTTGTTCAGATGAACAAAGAAAATTTCGAAACAAATCCTCGACCACAGCTTTTCAGTTATACGCTGGACTGTTTCCACATGCACCAATGGCATCCGTCCCAAAAACTCTAACCAGGTCGGCCTGCCTCCGCAGCCGATGTCGCGGAGCGTCTTGTTCGGAGTGTTGTCGAGCAAAGATCTTGCCATCTCTGGTCCAGATGAAACGCCAGCCCAGTCGCCTACCGACCTCACGCGCCTGCCAAAATAGCGCGCGGTTGGCGCGCGTCAGTCGCTCGTTAACATAAAAGCGGCCAGGCTGGCCAGGTAAGTCGATACCTTCGGTGGTGACAGTGCGGCGCACACGGACGGCGCGCACCACGATAGGGCGTGGCTTTGCCACTGAACCGCTAGCACCCGACCCCGGAGGGCGCCCCACACGCGCAGCACATACCACATCTTCCGGTAGAAGATTTACACCGACCTTGGAGGCTAGGGTCATGACTATGTGTTGCAGACCTTCCCCTTTATGCTCTGGGATGCAGGTGAACTCAACTTCATTCAGGAGTAGTTCTTGGTCCCGGGCGTTTAGCTCGGCCTTAAAGGACTCGATCGTGTCCTCAATAGTGCCAGAAGGGCAAGGCAAGACAGTTTCCGGTGTGGATCCCATTATGCAGCCGAACTACCTCTCCGTACCACCAGAGTGATACGTTGAACGAAGTAAGTGCCAGTCTTAAGGCCTCCTAGACTGTGCTTTAACAAAATCTTTCATGTCGGCTGACCACGGGCCAAGCGTCGACAAAGTCGGAGTCGTTCAGTAAAAACGTGTTTTTACGGCGCTTATTAACCTGAGCCTTTTCATTAAGCTCTAACTAGTTAATAACTTAGTAATATATATTATCGCTCTTTATATATGTATTAAATTTGTTTGTTTTCTTATATACTTATATTTTAGGCTACCGAATAATTTCGTATTTATAGATGTTGTGTTAGCTGCTTTTATGTTGAAAATGGGAACGAAACGTCATAATTTTGACAGATACAATATGACACTGACAGATGTCAAGCAGACTTAGATTGCAAATATTACAAAGCTTCGCTTTAATGTACTACTCTTGTAACATGTAATTTCCTTTTACAGTTATATACAAGTAAATTACAATTTATCACGACTATTGCAAATATTTCCTCTGTTTTAATAACGAGACTTGAGTTTTATTCACGAATGCATTGTCAATATCAAATTAAAACCACTTAGAAATTTATTTTCTCTCTGCCGCAAGAAATTGTATACCTGAGTATTTGACATTAATTTAAACTTATACTATCATACGTTCCTGTGAAAATGGGTCTTGATAGAAGGACACCGTAGTAACCCAATAAGGTTTGTGTAAATTTTTACAGAATCTTAATTTATTCCCGCGTATTGATAAAATAGTCAAATAGCCTTGCCTTACATCCATTTCGCTGCTGCCATAATCTGTGCCGCTCATTTCAGGCCCTCATTTTCATGTAAACAAGCATTGTTTTAACATCGGTTATTAAAGGACAACCTTAGGCTCCACTTAATTAGAATTTCACGCCCGCGGGACCTTGCTCCATAAAATTAATTAAACACCTCGACACTGTAATGATGTCTTGAGACTGTGACAAGTTATGTTCGCTTCTGAGATAGTGCTCAAGATAAATAATAAGGTAGTATAGGATTTGTTGACTAGAAACAGTTTAATAAATTTGTTGGAAAATTTATTAAACTGTTCATTTAAAATGTTTGGACTCATTGACTTTTCTACTTTATCTTACCATGAAAATGATTTCTAAGAAATTTCTAGTGAAAATCAAAAATAACTTGTTAAATTATTACTATTCATAAATACATGTGATAGAAAGTGAAAATATTGGGTTATATATATTTTTTATTGCCACTTTAATACTTCTACCCTTATCCTTAAAGATATAATATTCTGATGTATAAGCTATATTATTATAAAGGTTCATTTAAGTCTATTCTGTAAGTTTTACGTGAAAGAAGTAACAAACATTCATCCATACTTGCAAACTTCTCATAACTATAGTATGATAAATACATCTCTATACATATATATATATATATAATATATATATATATATATATATATATTAATATATATATATATATATATATATATATATATATATATATCATAAGAATGAAAATAATTTATTTTATGTAGTAACGCCATCTAGACGTTCTAATTCGAACCAAAGCGTACAAGCGCTACGAAAGCTAATTCTACGTTAATTTGTTGCAGACAAAAATAATATATACTATAAGAAGATCCACGGTATTATTAAGAGAATGACGTAACTTTTTACAAAACTAATATTTAATAGAAAACTATAGAGGGTAATTTGAAAAACATGTGTTCACTCGTCGACTAAGTAAATAAGACTGGCAGTCGCCACGAAGCCTCTGAGCTCGAGAGCGCTCGGATAAATTCGGCTCCTGTCGGACACTCGAACGCTACATAGCACACGTAGCGCCATCTGTTTTTTGTTTGCGACAACACGCAAAAATGATGGACAGCAATGCCCGTTCAATAGTTTGCACTCGCTTTTATTCCCTCCGTAAGCCGTAGGGCCCTTATGGCCAAGGCTAGGCTGAGTTTAGTCCATGAGGATTCTCAGCCTCCCATCCTGAGGAAAAAAAAACATATGTTTCTTCATATCTTCTTCAATACTTATCATAAATCTGTAGAGAGGTCAATTCTGTACATGAAAGATATTTCCAAAATAACTATCAGGGGGTGATTAGGGATCGATACTGATGCCGAAAATGCAATCAGTAAAATTTTTGTCTGTCTGTCTGTATAACCGTTATAGAAACAAAAACTACTAGACGGATTTCAACGAAACTTGGTTCAATTATTTTCCATACTCCTGAGCTGGTTATAGTATTCTCTTTATCACCCTACAATCAATAGGAGCTGAGCAGTGAAGGGAAATGTTGGGAAATCGGAAGAAGTTACTCCATTTTTAAACTTCCGTCGCGTGTGCAACCTTAATGGTTAAAGCTACACAGAAATAATGTATGACGGAAATGTTCTCCTTAAAATTATATAAAATAATATTTCACGACAGCATAAATCTATCTTTTATGGTTGACTCACAATAACGTATTCTTTTATGGAATTCACTCCCTCAAGAAGTGAGAAACTGTCCGAGCAAACTTAGTTTTAAGAATAAGTTGCGTAAGCTTTTCTTTGAGGAAAGTTTTGGATAATGAAACTTAGGTTATTTAGAAAGTAGGCTGTGCATATCTTCGTTATAAATTTTCGCAAATAAGATTTAGGCTATTATATATTAGTGTATTATAATATGTTTTTATTCATGTATTAGGATTATAAATATATTATTTATTAGTATCAATATTGACTCGTTTTCCATCTTTTTGGTACATCTACCACATTGTATCTCTGCATCACCCGAAGGTTGACTGGCAGAAAATGCCTCGGGCATTAAGTCCGCTTTTGTACACTTGTTTTAATTGTACATGAAGTATAAATAAATAAATAACACGTGTAACTCCCTATAACTTAGCAGTTCAAAGCTTTCTGATTATATTTGTCTACTCTTACGTTTATAACACTCTCAGTCTTTAAAAATGCTACCTAAAATTACGATTCCACGCGGACGAAGTCGTGGGCACAGCCAGTTTATAATAAAAAGTGTTTAAATCAAAAATTGAATTAAATTGGAATCAACGTATAATTTCAACTTGATTTTCATGTTCCAATAACTTTGTCCTGACTTTTTAACAATAGATCTCATTAACAGCAAAATCTCAAACAATACACAAATTAAGTTATACTCATTATTTAATTAAAATTCTAATTTCTTTTTAATAAGTAGGTAATTTCAAAATGCTATAGATGAAATCTAGATAAAAAAAATAAACAAGTTTTTTTCTATAATTGCCGACGAAACTGGTTGACAAAGACGGCATTTCAGTCGTCTAGACGTTTGTTATACTTCTTGGTTTTGTCATATCAGATCTCTTGAGGCTTACAGCTACAAAGCTTTGGAGTCAATTCAATAGGGGATGCGATTCGAAATCGTTCGAAATATTCACATAATATTTTTTAAATATACAGGTTTTTACAGCTTACGTATTTCTTGTCTAGATATAACATTTCCTACAACCTAATATAAGGTTGTAGGAAAAGTGTGTCGAAAAAAAATTCGAAGATTCATTTCTTTCCTGTCTCTGAATCTCGAAATTCCAAAATATACAGTAACATTCTAGAACTCTCTCGGAGCTTTCGTACGAGGCCAATATATATTGCACCCAGTGCGTTTTTTTCCGTAGTTATGGAGAATCAATCAATTCTCCAAGACAACGCACGATCACACATCGCCAAAAAGACTTAAATAAAATTAGAAGAACTCAGTTGGCAAACCGTACCATATCCCTCAATTATTCACCCGACTTGGCACCTCAGATTATCGCGTATTCAAGAGTTTAAAACTATTTAAGTAAAAAGTTTTTCAAAGGTTTTAAAATCTGAAAACAGAAGTGACTAAGAAAGACGTCAGTGACTTGTAAGTGATCAGTTTTGTTTATCACAATATCACATAAAAAAGTTCAATTAGATATGATTTGCTTTATTAAATGTTTATTTATAACTATCTGACTCGGTGAACTTCGTACCGCCTAATTATTGGAGGCATATTTAGTAAGTCACAAACACACGACACAATACTTTTTCACAAAAAACGGTTTTTCTTGATTTCCGGAAAAACTAATGTCCTATTGAAAAAATCAAATGGCAAAGTTGTAGGTAATAAAAACATCTAAAACTTTTGCATTTACATTTTTTTCACATAACATCAAAGTTCGTATAATACTGTATTTTTTTTCGCTTTTTATTATTTTTAAAGGCTTATAACCTGGTCTATATGGACAAAACAATGGAACGTTCGGATACACGGGTTCTTTTTACATGAGATGACAAAACAATATAATAAAAATATTTTTGAGAGATAGTAACACTGTAAGGTTGGCACCCATCAAATATGTCAACACATTAATTATTTTAATGTTTTGAAATTTAAATACACGATGTTATAAGCAAAGTTGATATTATGTTGTCGATTCAAAAGTCTTGTTTTAATGCGTTCTTCAATTCGAGTGGAACTGAGAGTACAAATACCGTCAAATGTTTGACAGAAAGTAAGTGATCAACTTTTATATGGGAAAATGAAATTGTCGTCTTACTCTATCTTACTCGCAATTTTTCCTTATTTGCTCACCGTTTAGACCTACCCTGGACTACGACAAACATTTTAAAACCAAAATCAGCTCAATCGGCCCAGCCGTTCTCGAGTTTTAAGCAGACTAACGAACAACAATTCATTTTTATTTATAATAATATATAATAAATTATATATACATTTCCATCTATACAACTATCAAGTTAAATTCTGCATCGCCCCTCTCCTGAGGGGCGATCGCCTTTGCGATTTGCCTGTATGGTTCTTAGAACTTAGGCACAGGCTGAGTTTAGTCGGTAGGTCACGTGGCTGGACCGTTCCGGCACTTGCCGTTGCAGGGGTGTCCTGGGCACGTTTCGTGCTCCTTGTTAAGATTCTCAGCCTTCCTCTCCTGAGGAAAAAAAAGTTAAATTCAATTAGAATTGCCGACAAAATTATTGCTCCAATTAAATTTTATTTATTTAATCTTTATGGCATCGTAAAATTTAAAACTGCTAGGCACTCCCAACAAATCAAATGGAAAGGAAGGTGACACCTGAATTCGCTTTCCCTTGCCCTTCGGATGCGATAATTTCGCACGCGCGTTTTATAACGAGCGATTCCTACATAAGCGTTCTTAGAGTACAATCAAAAAATAAACCCGCCGACAACGGACAGTTTTATTTGCGGGCCGGCTAATGTAGGAGATAAATCTGGGCGACAAAGAGCTGGTCCAGGGCACATAATTTACTTTTATTGCAGCCAAGCCAAGCTGAGGTGGCGTTGAATCTTGTCCTTATGTACTACTACTACTGATCCTTTTTAGGGTTCCTTTTTAGGGATCCGTACACAACATGTAAAAACGGGGCTCTATTACCCCGTTGTTCGTATCTGTCACCAAGCTATATCTTGAACTTCACCTACACTGCCTAGCTGAATCGGGTCCATTTAAAATATTTAATGGATGTTGATTTTAATGAATTCATGTCTGTGTATAATAGTCGAGATTAGGCTCCAAAGAACTGTTGAGGTAATACCAATAGCCCCATTGTATCATTGCACTATCATCCTAACAGCTGGAGCGTATGCGGTCACTTGTAAAAAAAGTATATATATATATAACGTGTCCCAAAATTCAACGATTTGCGGCCACCAGAGAGTGGACCTACTAAGGGCTACTATAGTAGAAAAAATAGAAAAAATAGACATATTTTTTAAATTACAAAATAAAAATTTAATTCTTCGAAAATCTACACATCTTATGGTATTTTTAACTACCGTCACTACAATTTTTTAAATATTTCACATATTTTTTTGTATTGGCAACCTAAGTTTCTTTCTGTTTGTTGTTTCTTTGCTATCCACCAAAACCCTTAAAAATACCTGAATACAGACACAAAAATTTATCAAAATATTTATTTCTACTAAAATGTTCAAAGATTTTTACTTTCAGTTCACTTTTACGCATCGTGGTGTATAAAAATTTTAACGACACTACTATGGCAAGTTGTTTAAAAAGTTGACGCAACTAACCAAGATTCCAAAATGTTATACCATTTATACTCTACGGAAACTAGCCCCAAAAAAATACCAACTAATCATAAACAAAAACCGAAATACCGAACCGGAGGGTATAAAAGTGCAAACTATTGACCCGGGTATTGCTGACCGACATTTTGCATGTTATCGCTGACGAACAACAGATGGCGTTACGTGTGCTATGTAGCGTTCGAGCGACAGCAACCGAATTTATCCGAGCACCCTCGAGCTCGGCGGCTTCGTGGCGACTTCACTTCTCATTTACTTGTCGACGAGTGAACACATGTTTTTCAAATTACCCTCTATATCTTTCTATTAAATATTAGTTGACCTTCTTTTGCATAAACTAAGTCCGAGCCTTAAAAATCTAGTATGTTGTAAAAAGTTACGTCGTTTACTTAATGATATGAATGATAGCGTGGATCTTCTTACAATACATATATATATATATATATATATATATATCGAAACCTTCAAAAGAAGAGTACATTCCCATTTAAAAGACCTTCAACGTATCTGTGACTCCTCTGGTGTTTCAGGTGTCTAGGTCAGGTGCTTCTCTATCCTATAAATAAAAAGAAGTTTTACTTCAGAAGGATGAGGGTAAAGAAAGGAAGTTTAGGCTATTTATCTGAGGCCAGCTTCTACGAGTAATTGATAATGTAATACAAACATAGACAAAAAAATACCATTTCTGTTTTTTTTTTTACATTTAATGGGCTTACTCTTGGTCTCAGGCTAGCCCGAGGGCATAGACGAGGCCTACGATGGAGCGAGTTTGCCCAGATAATGCCTGTGCACTCGTTTTTTAAATAGTTCCGGGTTGTATGAGCTCGGAAATACAGACGCCGGCAGGGAATTCCACTCTTTTGCGGTGCGCATAATAACGGATTTGGAGAAGCGCTGCGTACGGATATGTGGAATATCCACCAAGTAAGGGTGGTATCCTGCCGTACGTCTGGATGTCCGATGGTAAAAGGGAGATGGGGAAATGAGCTCATGCAGCTCATGAGCACACTCACCGAAGTGCAATCTGTAGAATACCGCCAGACTGGCAACCTTCCGCCGATGAGCTAGGGGTTGTAGTTGAGCTACCAGCCAGAGACCTTGTTTCTTTCCAGAACAAGGTCTCCCGCCGTAGACTTGTGAACCAATCACGTAGCATCTTCGGCATGCAACAGTGATTGTGCAAAATTGAAAAAATATTTGAAGAATACATTTTTGTTTTTGATTTGCACAGTGTGGAGTCGGGGGTATTTCCTCCCACGCACGCTCATTGGAAATGGAGAAGGGTATTATAGTATGGACTTCTTCCAGAAAGTAGTAAATAAGTTTTTGAAGGGTTGGCAATACGCTGGAGTTGCAAGCGTCCATAAGGAAATACATGGGCAAATATTAATAAAAAACCTTTTCATAATTCATACTCTGAAACTAGATCTGAAGTTGCCTGAAAAGCGGGCTGAAAAGAATACTTTTTGGCTATAGGGAGAATCGCATTCAACTGACAGATGTCAAATTATAAAATATAGTTATATTTTTTTCCTGTGTTGTTAAAGCAAAGTGTTACGTAGCTATATACATATTTTTTTTAATTTTTATCACAGAAATAGAAATAGATTTGAGTGTGATTTGGACGAAGGTTTGGCTGATCATATATTTTTCGATTGTACAAAATATTCATATTCTTTGTATGATGTCATTCCCCTTATATCCCTAAGCCGTGTCAATTTAACTCTCTTCTTTCTTATGTTAATTCTCCCTTCATCAATATTCTTTGTCATTATTTATTCTACAACTTTAATTGGTATCTTTTTATTCTCCGATTTGGTTTCCGCTCTTTAACTTTTTTATATATTTCTTTATAGACAGCGAACAGGGTATATTGTATTTTATTTGTCTTGTTTAATTTAAATTTTGCATTCACTTGTACTTTCACGGTCTGGATAATAACATGAGTCGCGCATAGTTTAATTAAAAAAAGTATTCTAAGCAAAAAAACTCGAGGTTGGCGAAATCCTATGGGCACCGCCATCAAACCCAAAAGAAGACAAGAAGAAGAAGAAATAGATATCCATTTTTTTTAATAAGAAGGCAAAAGGAACTTGTCTCTTACAGTCATATTTAATAGCTATTTCTTTTCCTTTATAATTGAAATATAGATGTCACACACGTCAATAAATATTAAATTTAATATTTTCGGGGTTAGACTCATTTAGTCCTTCAAAATCAAATCAAAATCAAAATAATATTTATTCAACATAGACCTTTACAGGCACTTATTGACGTCAACAAACAAAACAAAAAAAAAGCTTAAATAAAAAAAAAAAACAAAAACCTTGTCCGTACGTACGAATAAGGAAAAAAAAAAAGAAAAAATATATTGACTCGACACCTGTTCGGAAATTGGGAGAGCCTTCTCGAGAAGAACAGGCAAGAAACTCTGAAGGTCTATTTTTTATCTCCTCTTTTCAATGTTAACAATCACAATAATACAATACAAAAATACAATATAGTACAAGATACAATCACACCTAACACGATTACAGTCGTATGTATGTTTACATACACATATAAAATAATACAATATTATAAATAATGTTGTTACCAAACATGGCTCTATGAATAGTGTCCCTATTCCCAAACAGTGTGATCATTAAGATAGTCACTTACTTTATAATAACCTTTACTCATGAGTGGCTTTTTGATATGGTTTTTAAATTTATATAATGGCAAATCAATGACACCTTGCGGAAGTTTGTTAAACATAGATATACATTTCCCCAAGAACGAACAGCTAGTTTTATGGAGTCTGAACATTGGAACGGCAAGTTTATTTTTGTTTCTAGTATTCACATTATGTAGATCACTGTTTTTATTGAATTTATTATAGTTTCTATAATACAAAAACTAAATTATCATCTATATATTGACTTGCTAAAGTTAAAATATTAATTTCTTTGAACAATTCTTTTAGGGATTCTCTAGCCCGTACTATAGAATCGTCTTCGAACTATAGAACCGTCAAATTATAACCAAGCCCCGTCTCATTACTAAATAACTCACTTTCACCCCTCAGCTGACAATGTATATCCCAAAAAAAAATCATCTCGTTATCTGTGGAGATGAAAATTAAAAAACGAATTTCATGCTTGCTTCATTGTAAGGGCGTGTTAACTAGATACAGCGAGAGGAGAGGAAGAACACCTCTGACCTCACGAGATTACGTGACTGTTTTACAGCGTTTTTATCTCGTCTGCGCATATCTCCGGCGCTCCCGCAAAAAGTCGTGTAGCGATGCAAATTTAATGGTCTATCAAGTTGTGCCGTAGCTTAGATTGCGTCGGCCACGAGCAGCGCTCCTCCGGCAATCTGATATTTATTTATGGGTTGGCCACAGCCTCTGTTATATTGAGCTTCGAACCCAGATTTGATATTTAACTAATTCTGTCCAGTTTATATTTAAGCTTATTTTTACGACTGTCAGTTAGATGTACCTACTTTTTTTTTTTATTTATTTATTTATTTCAGTTTACAAAATCCACAGCTCTTAAATAAAACTATTAACCTAAGAATACAATACATACAGCCAAAAACGGATTTTCATTATTTAAGTAAGCATTCTTAATGCAGTTGACTAACCTCAAGAAATATTTAAAAAAATACTTATATTACAATTTATGACCTATTCTATAGAAACAAAAACTAAGAATTAAAATTACACATGACACTAAAAATAAAAACCCATTAGCAGATGGGGTTATGACTGTTTATGTGTGTGTGTGTGTGTGTGTGTGTGTGTGTGTGTGTGTGTGTGTGTGTGTGTGTGTGTGTGTGTGAAAGAGTGTATGTGTGTGCATATGAGTGCATGTGCCATATACAATACAAAAAATATTATTCACGCGAAAGTTAGAAAATTTAGGAAAGAGTAACCTCTTTCAGTAAACTACTGAATAGATTTTATTGAAAATTTATAATAATATAGTTTGTACATCAAAATAACACATTGGCTACAAACGTAAAATGTAACGTTACATATTCCTGCGAAATTCTTGAGTTCTTCCTTGTCTCAAACTTGCATGCAATACCAAATCGCATCAAAACTCGACCAGGAGACCTATTTTTGAATTACGAATGCGATTTCGAAATCACTTTGAGGTCACGGATTCCTAAACATCCAATTTTTGAAAGTCGAACGCAGAGCTGCCAACATAGATAAAGTACACACATAAATGTAAGAGTTCGGTTCCACGCAGAATGTAGTCGCTGCCGGTTATTGCCGGCTTAACCATTATTTTTATTATATATATATACATATATATATATTATATATATATATATATATATATATATATATATATATATATATATATATATATATATATATATATGTGCTACATTCATATATGTATATTGTATATATAGACTGAAAAATCAAACAAAACACAGATAACATTTCCAGAAGTATGACTTGATTACGAGTGGGTGAGGGCGCTCGTAATGAAATCACACCTGTGACTAAGGTAGTCACATCAATGATATTCAAAAATAAGAATTATTGAAAATCGGTGATTATTAGTCACATCGGTGATTTCGAAGTCGCATTCGTAATTCAAAAATAGGTCTCCAGTTCATTTTCTCAGACCTTCCACTGGTAAATATACATACATATATGCAAGTCACTATAAACTGGATGATATGGGCTATCTTCTTTAACATAAAAATTCAACATTTGAAACAGTAGCTTCAATTGCAAAGTAGCCTAATATACTCTTAAGAAGAAGCGTAATAATAAACTTATAATAAACTCGTCACCGCTCAAGTAGAAAACATGATTTTTTTACTGTTTTAAATGTAATGTAGAATAAGTTTTATTGAAAATTATTACAAAATTTGTGTAATATTTAAAAATTTTGTCAAAAAACCACAAATTTATTTATTTTAATGAGCCTTTTTAATTTTAATTAGTATTTTTGTTATATTGATCATTTCTCTTAAAATTTATAGCTATTTTATCAATACAAGGTAGCGATTGCAAAAAATAGAGGGCAATAATTTCAAAACCCATGGCATCAATTTATTTTTCTTTTTGTTTTTATCGATAAAGTATAATTTTAACCCATTTTGCTTGCGCACAGTGACCCAATGGCCGAGTACTAGCGACAAATTCAGTCATTTATTAGCTTATACTCGTACAGTCACCAATCCTATTTCGTAGTACGTCGCCTTTCTGGCGAATCGTAAACTACTGACCTTACGATCAGACACACAGTCCAGCGGGAGTTCTAAGTTTGTAAGAAAACACACCGCGCCTCCAGCGCCTAAGGACTGATTCGCACGAGATTATATGTACTTACTTGTCTTTTAATACTGTCTTTGTCATTTTGTATTACTTGTTATTTTTACAAGCTTTTATATTAGCTTCACTTGTAACTATGTAAGAAAATCTTGGAATCTTAATTTGAGCCACTTTCCGGTCTCCGATTGGGCTGAAATTTTGCATGCACGTGTAAGTCTGATGACAATGCATGGTTATGTGTGTGACGTCATTCTAAATCCGACATGGCGGCATTACCAAGATAGCGGATCAATTATTTTTAATGCACCCATACAATATGGGTATCAAATGAAAGGGCTTGCAAAGAACACCTCGATAAATAATATGACGTCACTCTTAATCCAATATGGCGGACTTTCCCAAGATGGCGGATCAATTATTTATAATGCATCCCTGCAATATGGGTATCAAATTAAAAGGTTTGCTAAGCTTCGTTTTTTAGTCGGAAAATAATATATATACAGAAAATATATATATATAATATATATATATGCATGTATGTTAAAACACGCTATCTGTATACGTTTCAATCCCATTCAGGGATGCCGTTAAGCCACCATAGATGGCACTACTTCCACCACAGAAGCCAAACACTGGACCCAATTAAATGCAGGCACGACGGTACCTAACTCCAATGCGTCGGCCCCATTATTACACCTTTTTAGGGTTCCGTAGTCGAATGGCAAAAAACGGAACCCTTATGGATTCGTCATGTCTATCAGTCCGTCCGTCTGTCCATCCGTATGGCGCAGCCACTTTTTTCCGTATCTATAAGAGCTGTACTGTGGAAACTTGCTAAGTAGAGGTTTTCGGTGAACCGCATTAAGATTTTCATACAAAAATAGAAAAAAAAATTGTTTTGGGGATCCCTATACTTAGAACAGAAACTCTTTTTTTTCATCAAACATGTGGGGTGTCTATATAAATATAAATATAAATATTTGTTACACTTACACCAATTAGCCTAGCCCAAGGTAAGCTCTGTAAGGCTTGTGCTATGGCATCTAGGGTAACGGATAGACATACATATATAAGTAATTTTATGGAAATATATATCAACAACCATGACTAAGGTACAAATGCTCGCATTCATCACACAAACATCTGTCCCCACCGGGATTCGATCCCGGGACCTCAGAGATGGCGACACCTTGAAACCGGTGTACTATCCACTCGAGTATGGAGGTCGTCAAAATCTATGGATAGGTCTTAAAAAATGATATTGAGGTATTTAATATAATTTATTTCTAAACTGAATAGTTTGCACGAGCAACGCTTCCAAAGTGGAAGAATGTGTGTTCTCACCTCCGTGCGTGAGTCCGACTCGCACTTGGCCGGTTTTTTTTATATTATTACTAGCGACCCGCCCCGGCTTCGCACGGGTGCAGTGAAAAAATGGTTATGGTGGGTTATCCCTAAGAGATAGACATATACCATCGCGGACTTTTTTGTGGATTTTTGTTAGTTGTACAATACTGTAGTACATTATTTTGGTCTATCTCGTAGGGTTCAGCCAGCGTTTGCAATATAAGCGCAAAAAAACGTGCTTATTTACGACATCGCATTAGAAACCTTTAAATTTATCAGTGTTTCTCTACTATATTATGCATTTATTATACATACAAACCTTCCATAAGAATCACTCTATCTATTAAAAAAAACCGCGTCAAAATCCGTTGCGTAGTTTTAAAGATCTAAGCATACATACGGACATACAGCGAAAGCGACTTTGTTTTATACTATGTATTGATTGATTATAACTTTTCCTATAATAGGCATTAGCCTCTCAAAAATGCTTTACCCTTGTTATAGCACTGAATATGTACACACGTCAACACATCAGATTTTACATGTGAACCTTAAGCCAGCTCTAATGTCGTCCTTAATAATGACAGTTATTGTCGTTGATATCTGAAGCTTTATGTGTTGCTGACTGTACATATAAAATTTGTAATGTGAGGATAGATATTAAATACTTGTTCCAGCAATAGGCTTGTTGCCTAAATTTCAGTAGTTAGATACTAATATACCTATATAGAATAATTTTGCATTTAATTAAATATTTGACATTAGTCATCAAAAACGCTCATGACTGTCATGGCGTCTTGAATGACGTCACGCCGTGCAAAACACAGCTGTTTTAGTATCGGAATATTCGGTATTGTGAAGTTATTTTAATAGAAAATGGATTCATCATATTACAAGTACTGCATAGTGCCCCAGTGTACAAGCACAAGTATAAAAACACCAAAAAAATTATTTATATACGTGCCAAACAATCAGCAGATACGTAAAAAGTGGCTGACACTCGCGAGAAGGAATGATGCCCATTCTTTTTCGCACTTCCACAAGACACTTGGGAATGACATTTTGACTTTGACGTTTCGCACGGCGTGACGTAACACTTCTTAATTGGTGTTTGCTGTCACTTGACTTATGGCTTATTTTGTGCAATTTTATTTTATAAAAATATAAATAATCAAAAGTTATTATTTTATAAAACTTTGTTTTTTCATAATTAAATGATCATCTTAATAGTTATGCAACCTAACGCATCAGATTTGTTCATAGTGGATACAAGCCTATTGGACCAAAAGGTTTCGTTTATTTTGTAGGAACCGACATTATAAAAGCTTTACCACTGAAAATATATTGTAAAATACATTTTCAGCTCACTTTCAGGGTTCTCGTATCATTTCACGTACTAGTAAAGTGATGAGATTGCTGGGCATGGCAATTTTGTCTCTGCCTTCTTTATTTTATGGCATGTTTTCGACTGTAACATTTCTGTGAGAAGCTGGGGCTGCTGTTTACGAAGTTAGGGCTACTGGAGCGTCGGGGATGGCGTGTGATTGTGGGTCGCCACCTGGAAAATGGCCTTGGCTCTTTACTGATTCACTATATGCCTCATACTTGTACACTGAATTTTGTAATGGAAACTTAGCAGGCTGCAATGCACGTTGTATGGAAATAAATAGATATTCGTTTCACTTATAAATTAGCCTAGCCCAAAGTAAGCTCTGTAAGGCTTGTGTTATGGGATCTAGGGGAATGGATAGACATACATATTTTAACATATATCAGTATTTTTCATATAAATATATCATGACTAAGGTATAACACATTTTTCTGTTTTGGAAGCGTGTCTCGCACAAACTATTCAGTTTAAAATATATATATATTTTAAACTGAATAGTTTGTGTATTAGAATTATCAATATCATTTTTGAAATCCTATCCAAAGATTTACACGTATGTATGGGTTTGATGAAAAAAAAATAGTTTCAGTTCTAAGTATGGTGAACCCCAAAACTTTATTGCTTTCTCTTTTCTATTTTTGTATGAAAATCTTAATGAGGTTCACGGAAAACATCTACTAATTAAGTTTCCATAATAAAGCTCTTATAGTTACGGAAAAAAGTGGCTGTGACATACGGAAGAACAGACATGATGAATCCGTTTTTACCGTGGGAGAGCCATGCTTCGGCACGAATTGGGCCGGCTCGACCGGAGTGATACCACGGCCTCACAGAAAACCGGCGTAAAATAGCGCTTGCGCTGTGTTTCGCCGAGTGAGTGAGGGTACCGGGGAGGCCCAACCCCCCCTTCCCCTCTTATTCCCTTTTGAAAGGCCGGCAACGCATCTGTGCCTCCTCTTAGACCGCTGCCCAGAGAACTATTAGATGCCTGAAACAGCCTTAGCAACATATAGGCCAATATGAAACATTCAGAAAACGTCAAGAAAAATAATAACACTAAGACGACGTAAACAAGACGATTGAAAACCAAGACGAAATAACAAACCGGTTTGCCATGATTGAGCGCACTCATACCCTCGACAGAATAAAAAGAAAAAAAAATAACCAACAGTACAGAAGATACTTCAAAAATAATAATAACAGGTGCATGTGGGTACTTGCAAAACAAATCGAAGCCAAGGCTAGAATGACCAATCCCCGATGACCCGCCCGTTATCACGGGCGGCGTATGAGACCACCGTAGAGGGATGAACACCCTGATCGGTTACCCCAGTTAATCTACAAGGTCGACTGAGAAGAAAGTTGCGAGATGCCTCCTCTGGTGTTGCGGGTGTCCATGGGCAACGGTTATCGCTTACCATCAGATGATCCGTTTGCTCGTTTGCTGCCCTATCCTATAAAATAAAAAATAAAAAAAAATCCGTAAGGTAACTAAAATTACTACTATGTACTTGAGTCTGGATGCTTTAGCGATTCTTTCATCTAGTAAACAAAGAAAGCTGTCTACATACCGACACTAAATCCTTGTACAGTCTGCAGCAGAGATAGTGTAACCGCCTTAAGCCAGCTAATCTGAGGCATCGTCGCAAACGCGGGTTTGACAGCTCAAGGCTCTTTGTCAAAGGCGGGTATGAATCCGCGACGACTCACAAACTCGGTTAGAGAAACTACGTGTCTAAGTCATGCCATTGTATCTTACTAAATTTATAAACTTTATTTGTATGGATGGATGTTTGTAACTCATCCACGTTAAACCTACTGAATGGATATTAATGAAACCTTACAGTAATACAGCTTGTATGTCAGAATAACACATAGTAGTAGGGGAGGCCAGGAGACCTATTTTGGAATTACGAATGCGACTTCGAAATCACCGATGTAACTAATAATCACATTTCAATAATTCGTATTTTTGAATATCACTGATGTGACTACCTTAGTCACGGATGTGATTTCATTACGAGTGCCCTCGACCGCTCGTAATCAAGTCATACTTGTGGAAATGTTATCTGTGTTTTGTTTAGAGAACATATTGACAAGAGTCTGAAGTTGATATATATATATACTAGCTGGCCCAACAGACGTTGTCCTGTCAAATGTCTCAAATGTCAAATGTCTCAAATGTCACGTTGTCTCACGTTGTCTCAAATGTTTTTAAATAAATAATTTAGCTGAAAAACAATATCTATATGACCGTATTGTGAATCTAAACCATTCTCAAGCCCCCTGGAATACACACAAAAAATTTCATCAAAATTGGTCCAGTCGTTTAGGAGGAGTTCAGTCACATACACACGCACACAAGAAATATATATATTAAGATATATATATATATATATATTGCGGTTATTATATAGAGCGGCTACATTTATATATATATATATACCTATATATATATATATATATATATATATATATGTATATATATATATATATATATACCTATATATATATAAAATTGCATACCCCGACTGTGGCGAGCCGGCGGTTATGTGGGGCTCTCCTCCCCCAAGGGGAGGCCTACCCACTAAAAACCTCAGGGATGTCCTTCCTCAGGCATGTAGGGAGCCCCCGGGAATATCAAGCCACTTCCGGGAACCCCCAGCCTCCGCTCCCCTTCCTAGAGGGGAGCCCTCCTCGGGGGAGGCTACACTACCTCCCCCGGTTTCCTCCACCGACGACGCCCCCCGGCCACGGAAGGGGCGTGGTCCATCCCGGGTCGCCGTAGCGGTCGCGACTTCAAACCTTTATATACCTATAATATATATACATATATACTATAGTATAATAACCATAATAGTTACGCCGGTAATAATCGGGAGCGGCTACATTCTGCGTGGAACCGAACTCTTACATTTGTGTGTGTACTTTATCTAAGTTGGTAGCTCTGCAATCGACTTTCAAAAATTGAATGATTAGGAATCCGTGATCTCAAAGTCACCGCTGACTATTTAGTTAGCGGTGATTTCGAAATCGCATTCGTAATTCAAAAATAGGTCTCGGATGCTAAATGTGTATTTACTCGAGCGTCGTAGAGTCCTATTGGAATTGAAAGGTTATATTTAGGAAGAAAAAAAAATTATGACATGTGTATATTTTTAACGGTGGGTCTAGCAGCTACAGGTTTTCAGAAATTTTGAAGTCTAAAAAAAGTCATAGAATTCGCGATCGTGTCAGATATTGATAGCATAAATTATACAAGACTATTCAAATGTGACACAAGCTTATTTGCCACATTTAATTAATTCCAAAACAAATTATGGCTATTCAACATTTTATTTTTCGAATTGCCATATTTTGAAATTCTCTGCAGGTTATTGAAAAATTTAAGAATCAACAGATTCACGTTATCAAACTAATATGTGCCAATCTGACGTGCACGATTAAATTCATATAACATTTTTTTTTAAACTAGTTTGTCACTAGATGGCGCTCTGAAATTTTGTAGGTCACTCTTATCTATTTAAAAAAAACCCGCATCAAAATCCGTTGCGTATTTTAACAAGCTTTTTTATTAGCTTCACTTGTAACTAGTAAGAAAATCTTGCCATCTTAGTTTGAGCCACTTTTCGGTCTCCGATTGAGCTGAAATTTTGCATGCACGTGTAAGTCGAATGACAATGCATGGTTATGTGTGTGACGTCATTCTAAATCCAACATGGCAGCATTACCAAGATGGCGGATCAATTATTTTTAATGCACCCCTACAATATGGGTATCAAATAAAAGTGCTTGCAAAGAACACCTCGATAAATAATATGACGTCACTCTTAATCTTAATCCAATATGGCGGACTTTCCCAAGATGGCGGACCAATTTATTTATAATGCACCCCTACAATAGCTTGGTTTTTTAGTCGGAAAATAAAGTTTTTTTTTTTTAATAAATGTTTTTATTAAATTCGCTAAAAAGAACAAAATAAACTTTTACATATAAAAGCTTGTCGTTAAAAGTATTCTATAAGTAAGTAAAGCGACAAGTTTACTTTTAATTTTTCAAGATTTAAGCATATATATACATAAGGATATATGGACAGAGAAAGCGACTTTGTTATATACTATGTAGTAATACGGCACGCATAAACTATTCGATATACTACGTACTAATCCTGAGAACATGAAGTCGGAGGCACCACCTTGTGCTATATACAATATTAGATTGTATCTTATATATATATATTATATCACACACGTTGGTAGGGTCGTATTGTTAGTGACTGTCTGATTCAAGTTCAGTGCGCCCGTCTCAAACCCTCGGCCCTTCGTCAGCCTCGGCCTCAGAACTAATAAAACGTCACTAATCTTTTGTAGCGTCAGCAAAGAAATAGGGAACCGTGTTTGACATAGGTCGGCTAGTTGCCATGCTTCGATAATCTGAACTTTAGCTGGAGCACAAAAGAGCTAGTCTGCCATGAACACATTTCGGATGCGTGTTAAATGTTAAAAAGTTGCGTCAAATGGTACTATTTACAAATAAGGGTAGATATCGTCTTATTGTTGAATGCCGTTCGAATTCGGGCAATTAGTGTATTTTCTTTTGTCCCATAGTAATAGCTTGAGCTTGAGAAGGCGCTGGACTTTTTTTTAACATCAGACAGTATATATATGCCAAATAAAATCTGAAATAAAAAAATAATATGAGGAAACCATAAAATTTATCCTTGGATGAAACTAGCTTTTACAGAGAAGATTTATGTATTTCATATGTATAAATATTTTTTTTTTATTTATTAACATTGTTTAATTGTGTACAGTAGTGAGTTTATATTTAATACATATATGTATATATATGTGTGTGTATATATACGCATAAGTATGTTTTACATTCAGCTGATTGACGTGAAAAAGTAACAAACATTCGTCAATAAAAATTTTTGCGTTTATAATTAGTAAGATTTACAATGTTATATTTACAGTTTCTTTAACCATTTCTCTTTGACCCTGACTGAATATCCCAGATAATTATTATTACGTCAAGTTTGCCGTAAAAATACGGTCAGGAACCAAGAAAGTTTCACAAATAATCTTAGTCGCCGACAATTGCTCGAAGCGTCAACTCAGCAATTCGTTTCATCAATCGTTGAACAATAAACATCGTTTAATTATAGTAATTAGATTAAACATATTATTAAGCAAATTGTTTTTTATAGTTCTGGCTATAGCTTCCCTGATTCGCCAGCACACATTAAAATCAAATAAATAACTCAAATGATTGAGCTAATCTAGGCAATGCTTATCAAAACATGACGCCCATATGATGTGCCGGACAATTGACCCCGATTCCGCGAGCGATCTTATTATCAGACCCATCCATCATGGCCGGAGTTCGTCTGCCACCATAACTTCGTAATTAAATCTAACACCATCAAGTTGAGTTACTGGCGCCGGGCGGCAGGCCTCCATTAATTTCCATTTATTCCCACTGACAGCGGATTGGTAACGTAAGCTTTGCTGTTTAGAAACCCTGAAAATCCCGGTATGTTTTGCAGCTCTGCTCCAACGTGTAGTGCTGTTGGGGCGAATTGGCGTGTTCCTTGATTTGTCGTCGCTGGCGTAGTCAAGTGCATTTTCTATTTAATAGCGATGCAACAGATCTCTGTATCTGTTCTCAAGTGTGGAAGTCAAGCCTTACAGAACTTACTTTGGGCTAAGCGAATTAGTGTAAGTTGTAATTGATGGGTTGGGGTGCGACGTCAGATCCTTGTGGTGCAGCCTTTTTTTTTGAGGGGGGGAAATGCGACCCTATGCACCATGACACCGCGCTGGCAAGGCGCGGCCGTGTGTGGAGCTCTCCGGCTCACCCACTCAAATCCCCCCCGAGTTCTCTAGGCCCATACGGGGCACATGGCGGGGTGCGCTTTCGCGATTCGACCGCCATGTGTCCCGGGGCCGCCTCGACCAAGAATTGGTTGAGCCACAGCCAAAGGAGGGACTGTCCGAGAACCCCTGGACAGTCCCTCAGACAGAGAGACCACGGCGTGCGCGCTTAGCCGGATGCGCACGCAGCCTCACGGTAGGGTGGCTAGACAGGCAACACCGCGCACACGCAAGTGCCCGCCTTCGCCTACCAATCCGTCTGCGGCGGAGGGGAGCGGCCTCGACGTCCTCCTCCCGCTCCGTCTCCACGGCATTCTTCAGCGAGATGACGCTCTCGCAGAAGGAGGCGACAGCCTCCCATTCCGCCTCGCCGTGGAGCATGGCCTCGTGGTGCAACCTGGGCAACGTTTCTTTTGATGGCAGAGTCTAACAGAGAGGGGCGTGGGATAGCCGGGCCCAACCCAACCACTTCGCCGGCATATGCCAGATACAGCAGCATTAGTAAGTCTCTCACTAAATGGGCAGACTATTGGATGAGGATAACAGGAAAACGCTGGCTGCTGGCAATGCAGAACGACCAATGACGAGATCCTTAGGCTAAACCACGACGGCCTCTGGTCTAGTAGAGAACGTCTACTGGCTGAAATAAATGATTAATACTGTTCCCAAATATATGCTCCCTCTTTGTTCCTACTTGAAAGGACAATGCCCAGTCCTGCCCCAGCACGCCCAGAATAATGAATCTGACGAAATGTCTTATTTAAATATAATAAAAATTTTGAGATCAATTGATAATCAGATAAAGCGGCTTTCATGATATTAAATAAGTACAAAACGATTATTTTTAAGTTTCAGAATTCTGCGTCTGCATTTTGTTGTTTCGCTCGCTCGCCGTATTTCTCTCTGCTATATAAATAATTGACACCAGGCTTTCTTTTTTAACGGATTTATTGAGTTGTCTACCTAATTTTGGATATTCGTTTGTGCTTTAGGTTTTTTAACTTTTGTTGATAACTATGCTTCGTTGTCTTTATTGAATACAGAGGCTCATTGTTACAAATCTGTCTCAAGAATTACAAGATTTATATATTTTTTTTTCGTTATGTCTCCATTTATATAAGATATTTTGCAAATCCTGTGATTAGAGGAAACAGCGCCTAGTAAATTATTAACAGCAATGTTGCCTGGACGTAAAATATTGGCAAAATTCAAAGAGTAACAATAGTTTTCTATCCACATTTACTTTTGAACCTGTCCTTTATATAAAATAAAATGCAGTTATATTAAAAGTACAGTTATAGAGCTATCAAATGGTATAAGTCTGAACTCTGGACGTTTCTGGGGCAGAACCACATACAAATATGGGCATTGTCCTTTATTTCACGGCCAAAACTCTACAGCGTTATTATGATGTGGCCGCACATTGCGAATGTGTGGAGCGATAAAGTTTTCAATTGTATCCCGCGGCCCATTGCGGGCTTTATAATTGATTCTCCGTCTAATATGTGTGTGACTCCGTCCCGTCCGGTTTGCTGGGCGCGATTTGCTTCACAGCAAATTGGTGTTCATTTGTAAAAATCAATAAATGTGCAACCACTTTTGCAACGGGGACTACAAATGTTTGGCATTACTAAACTGGAAATTCAACCCAGGTGCGACGTAGCACGTTGTTGGCACTGTGGTCTCGACATTGGGGTTCTCATGGCTGCTATAGACTTTGAACCCGTCAGGTTCAATTTCTTTTTAATATTACTACAACCCGCCCCGGCTACGCACCGGTGCAATGCTTACCTACGTCCCTGCATTTTAAATTTATAATATCTTCTGAAATATTTACTTAAATTACATGCTGTAAAAAGCATATTGATCTATAATAAATACACAATTTACTTAATTAGATAAGGATTAATGCTGTTGTTTAAAATCACTTCGTAAATGACCATTTTTTAGTAAAGGATTAAAAAATGGTTATGGCGGGTTATCCCTAAGAGATAGACATATACCATCGCGGACTTTTTTGTTGAACTTTTTAAGGTGGACAATACTGTAGTACATTATTTTGGTCTATATCGTAGGGTTTTTGCAATATAAGCGCTAAAAACGTGCTTATTTACGACATCACATTAGAAACTTCTAAATTTATCAGTGTTTCTCTACTGTATTCTGCATGTATTATACATATAGAAATTCCTTAAGAATCATTCTTTTAATTAAAAACCGCATCAAAATCTATTGCGTAGTTTTAAAGATCTAAGCATACATAGGGAGAGACAGACAGCAGATAGCGACTTTGTTTCATACTATGTAGTATATAAAGAAGACAATAAATAGATTTTTGAAAAGACAGCAATGCATTAAATTTGCTTCTGGAGTTACAAAGGCTACGGTGACTACTTACTGCTATCAGACAGGACTTTAGTCTTTTTGTTAGTCTCGAAAAAACTCATTTACCTAAAGCTCCAAAGTTAACAAAAGTTGTTCCTAAGTTGAAATACAAAAACAATTGTAATCCACCAACCCTCATATACCAGCATGATTAACTAAGACCTGTAGGCCTACTGTGATTGTTTAAAGGAAGAAAATAAAACTGTAGTGTAAGCGAGATAGCGCTATGCGTTGTTAGAGTTGTGTTTCTATTTCAATATTATTTTAACCTTACTCTAAGAAGTCATAGTAAGGCCTCTGGACACCGTTACTTAGAGTCGATTTCCAGTAGTCCAAAGTACTCCAAACCCGAGTCGAACAATCTGCTTACCTCGTCCAACTTATTTAGGTATACGCACAATTTAACCCTATTCTAAGTGGTCACAGTAAGACCTCTGGACACGGTTACTTAGTTAGGGTCGATTTCCAGCAGTCCAAAGTGCTCCAAACTCGAGTAAAACAATCTGCTTACCTCGTCCAACTTATTTAGGTATAAACACAATTCAACCCTATTCTAAGTGGTCATAGTAAGACTTATGGACACGGTTACTTAGTTAGGGTCGATTTCCAGCAGTCTAAAGTGCTCCAAACTCGAGTAAAACAATCTGCTTACCTCGTCCAACTTATTTAGTTATAAACACAATTTAACCCTATTCTAAGTGGTCACAGTAAGACCTCTGGACACTGTTATTTAGTGAGGGTCGATTTCCAGCAGTCCAAAGTACTCCAAACTCCGGTAGAACAATCTGCTTACCACGTCCAAGTTATTTAGGTATAAGAACAATTTAACCCTATTCTAAGTGGTCATAGTAAGACTTATGGACACTGTTACTTCGTTAGGGTCAATTTCCAGCAGTCTAAAGTACTCCAAACTCGGGTAGAACAATCTGCTTTCCTCGTCCAACTTATTTAGGTATACGCACAATTTGACCCTATTCTAAGTGGTCATAGTAAGACCTCTGGACACGGTTATTTAGTTAGGGTCGATTTCCAGCAGTCCAAAGTGCTCCAAACTTGGATAAAACAATCTCCTTACCTAGTCCAACTTATTTAGGTATAAGCACAATTCAACCCTATTCTAAGTGGTCATAGTAAGACTTATGGACACGGTTACTTAGTTAGGGTCGATTTCCAGCAGTCTAAAGTGCTCCAAACTCGAGTAAAACAATCTGCTTACCTCGTCCAACTTATTTAGTTATAAACACAATTTAACCCTATTCTAAGTGGTCACAGTAAGACCTCTGGACACTGTTATTTAGTGAGGGTCGATTTCCAGCAGTCCAAAGTACTCCAAACTCCGGTAGAACAATCTGCTTACCACGTCCAAGTTATTTAGGTATAAGAACAATTTAACCCTATTCTAAGTGGTCATAGTAAGACTTATGGACACTGTTACTTCGTTAGGGTCAATTTCCAGCAGTCTAAAGTACTCCAAACTCGGGTAGAACAATCTGCTTTCCTCGTCCAACTTATTTAGGTATACGCACAATTTGACCCTATTCTAAGTGGTCACAGTAAGACCTCAGGACACCTTTACTTAGTTAGGGGCGATTTCCAGCAGTCTAAAGTACTCCAAACTCAGGTGGAACAATCTGCTTACCTCAACCAACTTATTTAGATATACGCCCAATTTCAATTTAAACTTTGCCGTATCACAGCACGGGGTACACGCGTACCGGCTTATAATTAGCTCCATATTTGTTGGGAACAAAATGAATTTTCTACTCACGCACGTCATTAATATGGAAATGGGGTTGCCCAAAACAACTGAGGGTGCTAAACCTTCGCCGCCACAGTCTAGGGAATCATGTGCTAAAACCTCGCCACATCTGACTTTTCTACGCGAGAAATCAAAGATGTTTTTTACACTGTGACGTTTGCTGCATCACTGAGTTTACAGTCAAGATTGAATCTAATGTAGCATATTATGTAGATGGCCGCGCGTGTTGTGATACAAAAGGTTTCCAGGTTTAGAATGAAGTGAAGTGTGCTTTTTTTAAAATAATGCTTCTGTCGGTAATGTCATAAGTGCATATACTAACGTCTCTTTCCCATAGAGTAGACAGGGATCACAGTTTTCCAATTACTGTGATCCAAACGTACGCTCGACTGTTCCGCAACCGTACGTAAAGATTACTACAGTTTTATTTGTAACTAGCTTTCTGCCAGCGGCTTTGCCTGCGTGGAGTTCGGGATTGGGTCTAAAGAGGTTTAAGGGTCATAGCTTTTGCCCACGGCTACATATGCGCGGAAGTTGGTTTATGGCGCGAAGGTTTTATTGCGCTTACCGTGGGATTATCCGTTTTTCTGAGATAAAAAATACCGCAAGCCTTGCTCAAGAATCCCTCTGTCTATTTATGAAAACCACATGAAAATCTGTGCAGTAGTTTTTGAGCGAAGCCTTTATTTCGCATCCCGTGGGGTCTGTCGATTTTTCTGGCATAAAAAGTAACCTATGTATATTACTCATCATCCCTTCAACTATCTACACGTAAAAAATCACATCATTTCGTCGCCCCGTTTTGCCATGAAAGACGGACAAACAGACAGACACACTTTCCCATTTATAATATTAGTATAGTTTTTTGTATTCAATCAATTTTGAAAGCGTGTTTTTTAGTGTTTTACACTATTATTTATTATATACATCTTTCACAGTTTTCTGTAGCGTATTTAGTGTCAGCATTGCATCCGTGCGAAGCCGGGGCGGGTCGCTAGTTATTTCATATATTAAGGAACTCTAACAAACTCTAACAATGTAAAGGTATACGGTAAGGCTTTTACATAATATCCTTGAAACGCTACAAAGTTCGTAGGACGCCTGAATCCTGGTATTAATCCTCGTCAAAGCGTCGTCCGAACGACACATGTGCCAGCGCTTAAATCTGCCGCACAAAGCCACCAGCAAAATCAAGTTTCCGCTAATTGTGTTAGTCGCTAGGCCCTGAGAGCTTACTTAGGCTCACTGTTGCTGAGAATCTATACATTAGAGCTATTTGTAGAAAAGAAATAAATCTTGTTTGTCAATAATATTGGGAAATCAAAACACGTTTCTTTTGCTAGCAGAAATAATTTGATACCTGCTCAGCTGAAAAAGTATCAACTGTGATGTTGCAATCTACAAATCTATAAATTAATAATGAAATAAATATTTCTTACGCTTAAACTTAGGCATTTGAGATTGGCTGAGCATCGGTAAGATATCTTAAGCAAATTGTCATTAGGTGTTAGTGTTAAATAGATGGTTTTACGTACCGTGCTCAATTTGAATTGATAAGGCGCCATTTTGAATTACTCGTTGAAATGTTGTATAGAAGTAACGTATTATTGTTGTACGGATTGTTAGCTTTAGTGGAATATCTTTTATGTCAA
>JAYEAL010000260.1:0-44886 GCA_036419045.1 Scirpophaga incertulas | reverse complement strand
GATTTTCTAATTCAGACTTCAGAGCCCCTTAGCGGGAAAATGCGTCGTTAACTTTTTTTGCGACCATTACATTAAACCACTTGGCCATTTAAACAGTATCATCTACTTTGAATGAAACACTTTTTTAGCCAAATAAACATTGACCATCCCAAACAGTATTAATAATAATAATAATCATTTATTCGGCAAGCCCATAATTGTTAGTAACAATGATCTTAATGACTATGGTTAGTAAAATTTAGAATTTAACAATATCAACAATAATAATAATAATACATAAAATAAGTACTATTGTGCCATTGTGTGGATCTGTACCCACCCTTGTAACAACGGCATCTCCATCGGTCGATAAATACTCTCAGAATACTGTCCGGACTACGGCGTAAGCGCACGAGTGCTGAGGCACACCTTTTCCTCATTATTGCTGCAAAGCCGTCAATTCGAGTTACCGCGCGAACATATTGGAAGCGCTACATCGCCACGGTAACCCCAACAGTACCCTGAAAGCATTATTATATTGGACTCGTAGGTCGCTGTAAACCCGCCGCGTGTAGTTGACCCACAAGCTGCACGTGTAAAAAATTGACAATATGATTTAAATAGTGTCAACTTAACAGGCAAAGTACAACGCGCAAACCTCCGAGCCAACATGTTGCAGCGAACAGCCAACGACCTACGCTCTCTCTCAATATCCAAATTATCCTTCAAGTCTTCTGTCACCCAATGACCCAAGTACTTGAAACATTGAACACGCTTCATATTGACATCTGATGGGAGTCAAGATTGGGTATTCCCAATAAAAAATCAGAGGAGTGATAGAAAATGTGTAACTTTTTATAGCACATATAAACTTAAAACACTTGTTAAAAATACATAGATACATTTATACTTTGGTCTCCTACAAGTATGTCCGTCGTCTCCTAAAACGAGCCCATTCATATGTGCCTTTTAAATTTCTTTCATCTAAACCAGCAAAGCATTCTCTTCTCGATTTTCGCGACTACAGCTTTCATGGCGTACGTTCCCCTTATCGCATTATTTCACAATTCCTTCATCGTCACTCCAACCATTTTCCTCAAAGCTCTCATTTCATGTTATTTATAAGACATCTGCGCACATAACCAGTCTCAGTAATTAAGCCCGCGTTAATATAATAAGTCCCGGCATTGATTAGTCCCGAGACCGCAGCGGGAGTCCTTTAATTACCGCCAATAAAACTATCCACCGAAATATTTAGCCAAGCTCTATACCAGCCACTCCATGATTGCCAGAAGACGTTCCAAACATTATTAAAACCACTTGTGGGGCGTCTGATTGAATGCGCGAATCATCGCGTTTCATAGAATTTGAACGCTTCAAGTTACCGCGAACACCATCATATTATCAAACCCAGTACAACGATTCGTGTCACAGTTTTGCAAAACTAATTTGACAAAAATAAGCGCTTGCCGTCCCAACATACAGGCTGCAAAAACTATTCTTTCATTGTTTATTTTTACTTATTACTTAAATGATAACTTTGGTTTAATTTTAATAATTCAATAGTAGCATTGCCAAATATGCTGATTTTATTTATTCTCAATAAATTTATTTTGTACTCTAAAATAATCCCAAATTATAAATGCGAAAGTAACTACTGTTTGTCTGTTACGCTTTGCCGCTTAAACCTCGCAACCGATTTTGATGAAATTTGGTACAGACAATCTTTAAACCCTGAGACAGAACATAGGCTACTTTTTATTTCGAATAAAAGGGACGAAGGGGTTGAAATAGAGGTTGAAAATTTGTATGGGATTTCTTAATTATTATAGAAATTTCGACCAGCTAGGGGGTGAAATAAGGGTTGAAAGTTAATATGCAAGTTAGTCAAATTACACGTCATAAGAAACAAAAAATCGTTTGTTCTAGCATTTTGAATTTTTACCAGTGGGGATGAAATAGGGGTTGAATTGAAGATAAGACCATGAATCTTGATACCTTAGACCGGGATTGACAAAAACTAAATCCCGGATATGATTGGATATGTCGCGTTGTCAAGATCGGGTAACAGCTGAGGTGGTTGTTTGAAAAAATAAATATGATGCTCAAAATAACTATTCCACGCGGACGAAGTCGCGGGCACAGCTAGTTTGTAATAAAACAGGTCTGTAATCATTTTTGGATTCCCCGCTAATTATTCGAAATATGACGATAAACGTCCTTCGTCCGAAAATTTAGTACGTATAAAATCTTATTGTCGGATATTGTAAAGAGGAGACTAGGAAACTATGATCTTGGCATTAACAATTTCCGCCATTTGTACAATTTTATTTCTTGTGCATAAAAGTTCAAATAAATAAAACTAAAGTTGTGCCCAGCTCTGCTAATTAGTTTACTAGTTTCTCCACTTGTTCTTAATTTTTGTTTGTTTATTTTAACTAGCTTTCTGCCCGCGTGGATTTCGGGATTGGGTCTATAGAGAGTTAAGGGTCATAGCTTTTGCCCACGGCTACATATGCGCGGAAGTCGGTTTATGGCGCGAAGGTTTTATCGCGCTTCCCGTGGGACTATCCGCTTCACCGAGATAAAAAATACTGCAACACCTTGCTCAAGAATGACTCTATCTATGGATGAAAACCGCATGAAAATCTATGCAGTAGTTTTTGAACGAAGCCTTTATTGCACATCCCGTGGGATCTGACGATTTTTCCGGGATAAACAGTTTTACGCCCCAACCTTTACCCTATTATTTAATCCGGACTTTTATCTTTACGCCTGCAAAATTTCAAAGCAATCGGTTCAGTAGTTACAGCGTGAAAGCGGAACCAACAAACAAAGTCACTTTTCGATTTATAATATTAGTAGGTAAGGAATTTTTATCATTTTTAAATCTTTTGTTTTGTACTTGATATAATGTACATAACTGTAATTTTAAGGTCATATTTGTATTACAATAGGTCTGTCATGATGCTGTATACATATTTTTGGATATATTATTTTATTATTTAAATCCCTAAGTACTAATATTATAAACGCGACAGTTTGTATGGATGGATGGATGAAGTTTTGTAATAATACAGTTTATACATCAGAAAAACACATAGGCTACAATTTATAAAGATACACGCCACGCTAATATAAGCTACTCGAAATACATATCCTGCGCAGACGAAGTCGCGGCCACCAGCTAGTTACCTAATCATAATATTATGATTGTAATCTATTTATGTAGGTTAAATAAATAAATAAAAGCTTGTTTTTAAAAAGGTTTTTTTTTCTTTAATTTTATTTTTAACTTTTTAGTACCTCTACAGGCTTGCTGAGAACAAGCCCTTTCATTTGATACCCATATTGTAGGAACGAACAAAAGAAAATTATCCGCCATTTTTGGTGTGCCGCCGTATTGGATTAAGAGTGACGTAACATTATTTTTTTCTAGTTATTCTTGGCCAGCCCTTTTATTTGATACCCATATTGTAGGAGTGAATTAAAAATAATTGGTCCGCCATATTGGATACGCCGCCATGTTGGATTTAGAATGACGTCACATTATTTTTCTAGTTATTCTTGGCAAGCCCTTTTATTTGATACCCATATTGTAGGAGTGCATTAAAAATAATTGGTCCGCCATATTGGATACGCCGCCATGTTGGATTTAGAATGACGTCACATTATTTTTCTAGTTATTCTTGGCAAGCCCTTTTATTTGATACTCATATTGTAGGAGTGCATTAAAAATAATTGGTCCGCCATATTGGATACGCCGCCATGTTGGATTTAGAATGACGTCACACAGTTAATCATGCATTGTCATCCGAACTAAACGTGTATACCAAATTTCAGCTCAATCGGAAACCGGGAAGTGGATCAAATTTAAGTTGCAAGATTTGATTACAGAACGACAGACAACGGGACAGGTGAAACTAAATAAAAGCTTGTAATAAAACGCTTTCTAAATTCACAAGATCAAATAAGGTACAATTCTTCTAGCCCAATTGACAAACGCTCTATTCTCATGTGTATCCACAACGAGATGGGTTTATTGTTATAATAAAATGTTATCGGAATGCAGACCGTTCATCTCAATCCTGGGAGCTGCTGTGGTGTTATTTCTCAAACAGTTCGCGCTGAACAATATACATTGCTGCGCCTGAACTGTATCTGAGACACAGGAGCGTGGGTTACCCAGCGTGTTGCAGCTTCGTTTGTAGATATTTGTATTAGTAAAACTAGCGGACCCGACAGACTTCGTCCTGTCAAAAAGATTTGTGAAGTGGCAGTTTTTTGTTCTTACTTATTTTATAGGCTGTGCAAAAAATTCTGCTGTACAGAACTGCCACCCTGGTGGTGGTAGGGCGTTGTGAATAAAAAATAATTAATTGCAAAAAAGGTCCAAATGAACTATTACATATTGTGACTATTTAATTTTGGAACGTGACATTAAATCCTCCAACGATGTATTCTGTGCTCCAATGCACACACGCACACTGTTTTGATAGATATTATTGAATTTCAACTGTATATAGCGTTAATAAAGCGCAAATTGACTTTTGATGTTAGGAACACACCTACATTGCTTAGACAACAGTGAGTGCTTGCAATATAAACTTTATACAAAAACAAAAAAAAAGGGCTATTTTAGGGTTTTTCCGATAATTATTCCAATTTTTCTCGCCGTAAAAACCATCATGGAACTTCAACGAACATTTAAAAAATTAATTGGCAAAATTGATCCAGGCGTTGTTGAGTTATGCGCTTACCAACACATTTTGCGATTCATTTTTATATATAAGATTAACATATTAAACTTTATTAGTCTTCATCGAGCGCACAGTCTAGTGGCTCGGATGCTTAAGATCGCCGTGTTTATGTTTGTCCAGGGATGTTTGGCCCGGGTCGACGCGGTCGCCGACGAGCGCGGTGTGTAGGAGAGATGCGTGGATGTGTGTCGTGGGGCGATTCAAGGGTCGGGTCGGGTATTATCTCCTGTAGGGGATTACCGTGAACATAGATGTAATCCGAGGGAGCTTTTGCATGCGCGCTTCAGGAGCCACCGAAGCGCACAGGCCACACCTTCGAAGGGTCATTGAGGGGCTGTAAATGCTCGCCCCCCTAATAAATAAGTAGCTAACTCAAGACTTGACACTACTATTGTAAGTGAAGGATTCGGATAAACACATCAATATATTGATCAGAACTGCTATCAAAAATCAGCCAACAGAAGGGCGAATAGCTGGCGCCCTTACGGAACTATCTTTATTTACGACTGTAGGTCATTCCGGATAAGTAGGCCGTGAAACTGACCCTTCGTTGGAGATCCTCGAGTGTTTGCAAACAACAAATTTCGCTGCAATAATATGGTTGTGTGATTACAAATGTTACATAATGTTGTTTATAAAGGTGGACTTGTTTCTATGAGAGATTTCTGCCAACCTGTGACTTGTAGTGAGAAACATTTTAAACTAGCGGCCCGTCCCGGCTTCGCACTGGTAGACATTACTCTTCGCAGCGTATGCGATGAAAGACATTTTATGGTTAATTTTTTTACAACTTCGGTTGGTTTTAATAAGAATTTCTAAAGATTTCTATAGTAATCTAGTACTAAATATAGCCTATGTTACTCAGTCAAAGTCAAAGTCAAAGTCAAAATATTTATTTCAAGTAGGCAATTAGATATGCTCTTTTGAATAGTCCAAATTTTTTTTTCCCTACTACCCATTCGGACTTCTTTTAGTTATAGAGAAGAACGGGCGCAAGAAACTCTATAACTTTTACAGAAGCAACGACATTTACAAAAATATATATCGTTACCAAGTCATACAAAAGTCAACTTATAGGTACAAGTATAATTACAAAGGTTCATGGCAATGCCTGGTGGAACTAAGAAACATTAAGTCCAAGCATTCATGTCTTTTATATAATCAGTAACCGTATAATAGGCTTTGCTAATAAGTACACTTTTAACAATGATTTTAAATTTATTTAGGCTTAATTGTACAATATTGCTTGGAACTTTGTTGTAAAAACGCACACAGTTACCTCTGAATGAATTATTAATTTTATGGAGTCTAGTGTGAGGCAAATGTAATTTATTCTTATTTCTAGTATTGAAGCTATGGACATCACTGTTTTTACTAAATAAATGAATGTTTTTATGGGTATATATTAGATTTTCATAAATATATTGAGACACAACTGTCATTATACCAGTGTCTTTAAATTTATCTCTTAAAGAGTCTTGCATTTTTAGATTATAAATTGCTCGAATGGCCCTCTTCTGCAGCACAAATATAGTTTGAATGTCGGCAGCATTTCCCCACAGCAAAATACCATACGACATTACACTATGAAAGTAACTAAAGTACACCAATCTAGCTGTTTCTACGTCAGTTAATTGGCGTATTCTCAAAACTGCAAATGCTGCAGTGCTGAGCCGTTTTGATAGTTTATCAATATGTGGGCCCCACTGAAGTTTGGAATCGAAAGTAATTCCTAAAAATACTGTGGTGTCCACGAGGTCCACATTTCTATCCTTTATAATTACTTCGGTTTTCACCTGTTTTACATTTGGCAATACAAATTTGATACATTTAGTTTTACTTTCATTTAGAAGCAAGTTATTAACGTTAAACCAGTGGACTACTTTAGAGATTGCATCGTTCACAGTGTCATTAATATTTTGTCTCCGTTTAATTTTGAATATAAGTGATGTATCATCTGCAAAGAGTACAATTTCGTGTTTATTATTAACATAAAAGGAAGGTCATTTATATATATTAAAAATAAAAAGGGACCAAGAATTGAGCCCTGTGGGACGCCCATCTTAAGCAAAGATCCCTGAGATCTCGTACCATTAATATCGACTCTCTGAATCCTGTCACTCAAATATGAAATAAGAAGGTTCAGAGAAGAGCCTTTGAAACCATAATAACGTAATTTCTTAATCAGAGTTTCATGGAGAACACAATCAAATGCTTTGGATAAGTCGCAAAAGACACCCAAAGCATCGTGTGAATCCTCCCAGGCGTCAAATATCTTATTTAAAAGCTCTACACCTGCATCAGTTGTTGAGCGACCCCTACTAAAACCGAACTGATTATTATGCAGAAGATTATTAATACGAAAATAGCTTTGCATTTGGTCTAACATTATTTTCTCAAAAATTTTACTAAACGTTGGTAGCACTGAAATAGGTCTAAAGTTTGTGGGATCAAATGAGCTACCAGACTTAAACAAAGGAGTTATCTTGCTATGTTTCATTAAATCAGGAAAAACACCACCTTCAATAGAATCATTAAATATACAAGCTAGAATTGGAGCTATTATTTCAATTACTGATTCTGTGACAACTACGGAGTTTCCCCAAAGGTCCGCGGTTTTCTTTTTATTTAATGTTTTAAAAGTCTTAATTATATTAACCGATTCAATTTGTCGAAATTTAAAAAGAGTCTGACTATCCTTAACATTTTCTTTTAGGATGGATTCTGCTACAGTTGGGGAAGAGTTTAAAAAATTTGTTGATAAAATAGGAATATTGGTAAAAAAGGTTTCAAACTCTTTAGCTACCTCACTATCTGAAGTTATTCTTTTAGTTCCTATATTTAAACTGTAGTTACTGTCACGAAGTTTAACTCGTCCAGTTTCAGCGTTAATAATGCTCCAGGTCATTTTAATTTTATCAGCACTGTTTTTAATTTTCGAACTTAAAAAACTTGACTTTGCTTGGCGACAAACCATTTTAAACAATTTAGAGTATTTTTTTACATATTCATAAAATTCTACACTCGTGTTATAGTTACGTTCATTATAAAGTTCAAAAAGTCTTTTTCTACTTTTATATATTCCGGGTGTGGCCCACTCACTAAAAGTAACAACATCATTAATTGAAATCCTTTTTGGCACAAAGATATTATTGAATTCTTTGCAAAATAGATTAAAAAAATCAATGTAAAATTTATTTGGATTATTTGTGTATTTTAAGTAAGGTATTTTATCAAAAAGGTTACTTTTAAAATGTTCTAATCTATTTATAGTTTTAGGTATAACAGTGATGTCTCTCTTTGCCTCATGTTTACACTGATGTGGGACAGCGATTATTAGTCCACAGTGGTCAGAATCTAATTGATTGATAACTTGTTTAGATTTTAGAATAAGATCTGTATAAATATTGTCAATACATGTGGCAGAGTTAGCAGTTATTCTGGTTGGCTCAAGAAAAATATTTTTGAGATTGTATGATTGAAATAAGCTAATAATTTTAGTACATAAACTAGAATTTTCCAATAAATTAATATTAAAATCACCACATATAATCAAACTCTTGCCCAATTTACAAATCTTCCTTAAAACTTCATCCATGGTAGCCTCAAAGCAATCATATAATGCTGAAGGGGGCCTATAAATGCTTAATACAACAAGATGCTCCAGTTCCACACAAGCAATCTCAATCGTTCGTTCAACTGAGAGATTCACAACATCTCTGCGTTCTTTAAATTTAATTTTCTTTTTCAATAAAATTAAGGAGCCACCACGTATTGCATTTTCACGACAAAAAGAACTAGCTATTAGATGATTGTTAAAATTAAGCATGATCTGATAATTTTTAAGCCAATGCTCTGTTACACAAAATATATCTATATTATTACAATTTATAAATAATTCAATTTCTAAGTCCTTTCCTAACATTCCTTGAATGTTTTGATGCATTACTTTAATTACATTTTTACTATGTAGATTAGTACTAAGTGGACTCTTTAAATTTATTTCAGTATTACTAATGTTTTCTAAGCGAGAGGAATTCTCTTTTGTCTTAGAAATTAATTTAAAGAAATATCAATAATATTGTCAGTACAAGAATTACTGACAGTCAAATCTATAAAAGCACATTGCTCAATAGGAGCAGTTATTGTAGCCAAGTTCTTGGCTGTTACTGAAAAAAAATAAGATAGCGATACTGCTATTTGTCGCTTAAAATAATTACAAATATAATATTTATTTTTAGTCAAATAAAAATTACTAACTAGTCTGTTAGTGTCAATCATATGCAATTTTTTATTACTGTTGCATACAGTATTTAATGTGAAATTTAATTTATACCTATAACTATTTTCAACCTGTGACAAGTTGCTGCAATAAGGCAATGAGAACAATACAATATTGTGTATGTTAATGTTACAATTTAGATTATCTAATAACTTTAATAGGGTCCTTTTATTCAAATCACCTCTATTTCCTATGAGAAATATTAATGTTGTATCAGGTAAGTAATTTTGTAGTGTTGCTTTTTGCAATATTTCTATGAAAGAGGCACCTGGCATACAATTATTGACTACAGAATTACCCATATTACATAAAATTTGACCCATGTTTTTGCCAATTTCATCACTGAATAAAATTGTATTTTTTGAATAATGTGATTGTACTACTTCTGAAGGTATTGACTGAGAAGCTCTGTATTGTTGATTATGCTCAGCTCTGTATTAGTGATAATGTAACTTTCTAATGAAAAAAGAATTATTAAAATCGGTCCAGTACTTTTGAGTTTATTCGTTACATACAAAAAATATTAGTATAGATGAAATTTACAAAAATAGCCATTAATCGAAAACTCCCAAACTAGGCTGTGTATGTCCTGTCGGATTTTTAACAGTAAGGTTAAATAAGGCAATAAGGAAAAAGAGTTATAATTAAAGACAATAAACAAGGAAAAGTGTAAACAAAGAGTTGTAAATAAAGGCAAATTAATTACAGCAATTGCAAAAGAACTTATAAAATTTTAAATAGAATTAAATAGGATCCGTGTTCGTGTTTGAATGGTTGACAGCATCGGATATTAATCATAAAAAAATTGGTTGTCTGTAGAACTCCGTCTACTGCCGATATTTGAACGTGACAACGTCTATTACATGGTAATTTTTTCTGGGTGCAATGAAATTATTTAAAATAAAGTAATGTATAACATTTATATTTTTATTTAATAGTTTGTTTAAATTTTCTGCTTCTTAAGTTATACATAAATTAATTATTATGAGTAATGTGCACTTGCACACTAAATACAATAAGCATATTATTGCACATACATATGAACATACATTCATTCATCTTCATACAGAAGTTTATAGTTACAATAAAATTAAGCGTGGACTCCGTGTGGCGTCAGATTCGGCCGTTACGGTGTTTTCGAGAATGACTCTACGCCGTACCAATTTAATAGACGTTGTCACGTCAAAAAAAGAAGAAAATTGTTGTGTGTTTGAATTGTGTTCCTAATGGTAAAATGTGATTTTGTGGAAATCATAGCTGCGTGCAAATAGTAATAAAACGATATCAATCAACAAATAACTGTGTCCGAATATTTGCAAAGTTATAACGTAGTGATTATGAATATACATAATCCTTAAATATAATAAAATAAAGTAATGTATAACATTTATATTTTTATTTAATAGTTTGTTTAAATTTTCTGCTTCTGAAGTTATACATAAATTAATTATTATGAGTAATGTGCGTGGCTCCGTGTGGCGTCAGATTCGGCCGTTACGGTGTTTTCGAGAATGACTATGAGTAATGTGCGTGGCTCCATGTGGCGTCAGATTCGGCCGTTACGGTGTTTTCGAGAATGACTCCACGCCGTACCAATTTAATAGACGTTGTCACGTCAAAAATATATACTGAGTGGTACTAAATAATATAGTCTAAAAGTCTCTAAGTTGTAAACTAATTGAAGGGTTGTATCATTTTTGGTAGTGCAACAGTTTGTAGTTCTGGCAATCGCCATGTAGGCGTTGTTTTGTTTTGTCAGAAGCGAGTCAGTCAGTGTTTTGTTGTTAGTTGTATGTAGTTACTAAACACGGCTACCACAAGGCTTACATTCGCCGATAGAAAGTCAGTTTTGAAGTGGTGTTTTAAGTACGAAAACATAAGTTCCTTAGATCATCTTCAGGATTATGACTTGGATATTAAGGACAAGAGCGGAGAGGACAGTGGAATGAAAAAAAAAACAGATAAACCAAGCACCGTGACAAATAGCCTAGTTATATTGAATCCGAGGGTGCTTTGGTACGCCAGATATGAAGGGCCGGCTATTCAGGGTTCGCCGATCACGAATGGAAGCGAAAAAAGAGCAAACATTTTCCTGTTGTGATTTAGCGCCGTTTATAGGTGAAGTATTTTTAATTGTATCGTGACGTCTGTTATTAAGTTGAAAACGTTTAAGGTGCCTTCGTGAGATTTGATTTCCTCTTTTGTAACAGATTTAGTTAAACATATAGAAACGAACAAATGTATTCATTACAACAGCTAATTCTAAATTATTCTCTGTGTAAAGTGACACTTGTCTCAACGCAGTGTGCAAAATTCTACGCAAAGGAAAAATTAATTGGTTATTTATTAGAATTACCATCGATTGTTAACATTTACATTATAATTATAGTATTTTAAATTACAGATTAACACCACAAAAACTTGTAACTACATTACAAATATAATTACAAAATTATATTCAATTGAATTTTATACATAACTGATAATCATTAAAAAAGGTTATATTTGACGACGTCTGCCTGTAAAGGCTTATCTATACTACTATATAAAGAGGAAAAATTGATTGTTTTTTTGTTTGCATTGAATAGGTTCCTAAACTACTTGACCGATTTGAATAATTCTTTCATTGTTGAAACGCTACACACGGAATGTAGATATATTATTTGGATTATGATATGATGACATCATAAATAAGTCCTTCCATTTAGAAGAATACTACAGAACACTTTTATACTTCTTTATTGAAGAAAGATTATTAAAATTGCCTTTAACTGATAGAGTTGTTCAGGGATCTTTATTAGCCCCAAGTTGGGAGCATTCAACGTTAATATTGAAATTAATTATAAAGAAATTCAAATCTGCTATATTAACTGTGCTATGGCGGTTATGTTTCATTACAAGTCCTTCATTACAAGTTGTTTACGACAAAAACCTGTTTCGCACCTACTCTCCCTGCTAGATATTAGGTAGCTGGACTGCCGCCGAGCGGGGTCGGAAGATGGCCGATCCCGCTCGAAGAAGGCGGCGCCGGGCTCGGTAGCACAGCGGCGACGCCGCCGCGGGTCGCCGGCGGGCGCGAGGAAGTCGCGACTGCTACGGCGACCCGGGATGGACCACGCCCCTTCCGTGGCCGGGGGGCGTCGTCGGTGGAGGAGACCGGGGGAGGTAGTGTAGCCTCCCCCGAGGAGGGCTCCCCTCTAGGCAGGGGAGCGGAGGCTGGGGGTTCCCGGAAGTAGCTTGATGTTCCCGGGGGGCTCCCCACATGCCTGAGGAAGGCCATCCCTGTGGTTTTTAGTGGGTAGGCCTCCCCTTCTGGGGAGGAGAGCCCCACATAACCGCCGGCTCGCCACTGCCGGGGTATGCAATTTAATGCATTTTCCTCAGGGGAATAAAAAAAAAAAGGTAGCTGGACTGACGCGACAATAACAGACCGACCTATACGCGACCCGTGCCTGTACAGTTTTATTCCTATTTATTGTGAGTGTACCTAAACTATTCCAGTGAGAATATTATGAGTAAGAAGAGAAGAGAAGAACTGAGTGAATAAGTGAGTGAAAACGCAGTAACAATTTGATTTGACATTTACCAAGTTATAAGATATATAAGTTACTAGCTGACCCGTGCCCACTTCGTTGGGCATAATATTAATAATCCCCGAAGCGAGCACGAACGCGAACCGAATTAAACCCGAAGCCATCGCGCGCCGTCCGCTGCTTTGGCCTTCACACTTATGACGATGAGTTTACTTCTTTTCATAGATTCATAATTTTTCGTAATATATGACTAATGATTTGAATTATTTTATTAATATAAAAAATTAAATTGTCTATGCTAATGTTAAAAAATATACTTTTTGTAATTTAAATATAAAAGTTAGACATACGCTGTCGTTGACTTTTTTGTAGGCATTTTCAAGCTCCACATTTTTTCTCTAGAACTCAAAAATATATCTTTCATAGTTAAGGCAGCATTCGTAAGAAACGCTTTCATTCGACCGTTTTTTCTCCGATTCACTTTGCAAAACGGGCTACCACGTAAAAGCCTTTTTATTTTTCGGTTTTTTATATAACCTATGACACTCAGCAATAATGTGGCTTTCTATTGGTGAAAGAATTTTTAAAATCGGTTCAGTAGATCCCAAGATTACCCCTTACAATTTAACAAATATACAAATATACAAACACACAAACTTTACTTCTTTATAATATTATAAGTAATATAAGTAATAAGTATAAATATAAGTATAGATAAGATAGTATTAACCACTTGTCGTCACGTGGTTAGTTAGTCCTGCACTAATGAAAGCAAATATAACATTGCCAACTGAGACGTTCGCATGTTGCGGAGACAAGTCAAAGTTAAATTGAACCTCTCCAAATCTTCCGCCTGTTGTGGGCCGCTGTATCACTTTATGGATTGAACAGATTTCCGCCTTAGAATTAAATTATGTACCATGAGTTTCATAATGAGAATCATTTTAATTAATTCAAAATCCAACATTTCTTCATCAAAGATGCTACCTATTTGTTCACAAGTCTACGGCGGCAGACTTTGTACTGGAAAGAAGCAGCAACAAAAGCAACAGAGGCTATTTTTTTTTCTCCCAATACTTTTACAGAGTCCCAATACTCGTACGTTTAGAGATACCTCAAATAAATAGTCTGAATTTAACATACTTTACAAGTATAAACAAGTTCACATTATATTTATAAAAGCTAGTTTTATTATGTTATTTACTATAGTCAAAATATTTGATAAGGAATTACAAAGTCTACAGCCGGAGGCTCCAAAAAAAAATCAAACTTTATTTTAAAAATATTTAATTTTAACAGAATTATATTATAAACTAATTTTAAGTGCTAACCCTTCGAATTTAACATACATACATACATACATACACTCACGCCTTTTTCCCACGGGGGTAGGCAGAGATTACGTCCTTCCACTTGCTACGGTCCTTACATATCTCTTTCGCTTCATCTACTTTCATAACATTCCTCATACATGCTCGACGATTGCGGTAATTTAAGAGTAATTATATTTATTTAATTAATTCGTCTATTTAAGAAAAGTAGATTTTCTGCAAAATGTAGCCATCAGGTTCATTTTTAATCTGCGTAGGTTTGACCATGTTTCTAATTGTCGCTTTCAACTCAAATGGTTACCTATTCGCTAGCGCAGAGACTTACATGTTTTATCCCTACTTTACAATATTTTGTATCTTCCAACATCTCCATCCTACCTTATATCTTTGTTTTCTTTTCGATCCCATTCGTCATGTCGTGCCTTGCGTTCTAATTTTAATCTGACTCTGGATATACCGCCCCGAAGTACCGACTATTTTTCATATTCTTTTTCGGCTTATGCCGTCCGGTTGTGGAACTCTCTCCCTGAGGGTATTAGGGGAGCGCGAACGCTGGAGTCCTTTAAGAATCAAGTCCGTGTTCACTTCCTGTCAAAGATTTCTTAACTTAAACTAGTTATAGCCTATTGTCCTGTCCAATTACTGTACCCATCCTATATTTAAATCTCCTTTTAATATTTCCCTGGTCCTAGGTTGCCTGGAAGAGATTGTTGTTTAGCAATAAGGCCGCCTTTTGTACATTTGTTATTTTCTTTTTTTTGTGTGTGAATATTTTATGAATACAATAAAGGGTTATGTTATGTTATGTTATGTTATTTTGCTTCATCTTCTGCTGAGTCTGCGCCTCGTGCAGAGTAGTGCCGTGTGTCAATGCTGACAACGCGGTCCTAATACATTAGGGTACAACAAACATAACTATTGAGTTATTAAAGTTAAACCCAAATATTGTCATCATTTTACCTTTTTGTTTTGTTATGTATGTACTTATATTATTATTATCTATCTATATACATAACGATTTTTTATTATTAGGGTTCCATACTCCGCACCGAAACAGCGGAGCCCTTATATTTTTTCTTCGATATCCGTCTGCCAAAATCCTATTTCTCTAGAACATGTATTAAATTGAAATGAATACAAAATATTCCCGTCTTCAGTTCCTTGTAGTTATGGAAAAATAGTACTTCAGCATAATCAAAATATAGGTACGGCCTTTGTTAAACAGTCATGAAATTCAGCTTGGAGCAATATATATTATATACTTGCTAATGTCTACGACTTCATCTGCACAATTGGACGATACTTTTATAACTATTCTGACGTCAAGAAGTATTTGTATAGCTCTTTGTTGAATAAAAATTTTCGACTTGATTTTGATAATACAATTAGTATTAAGCCCCCCCTCTTTATAGGTCTGGCAAGTATTAAATGAATAAATATTCTAATTTTATTCAAATTCTTCATTTATAAATAACTAGCTTTCTGCCCGCGGCTTCGCCCGCGTGGATTTCGGGATTGGGTGTATAGAGGGTTAAGGGTCATAGCTTTTGCCCACGGCTACATATACGCGGAAGTCGGTTTATGGTGCGAAGATTTTATCGCGCTTCCCGTGGGACTATCCGTTTTTCCGAGATAAAAAATGCCGCAAAACTCCTCAAGAATCACTCTATCTATTGATGAAAACCGCATAAAAATCTGTGCAGTAGTTTTTGAGCGAAGCCTTTATTGCGCATCCCGTGGGATCTGTCGATTTTTCCGGGATAAAAAGTAGCCTATGTTACTCGGGGAGAATGTAGCTTTCCAAAGGTGAAAGAATTTTTGAAATCGGTCCAGTAGTTTAAGCGTGAAGAGGTAACAAACAAACAAACAAATAAACAAACAAACAAACAAACACACTTTCGCATTTATAATATTAGTTGGGATAAGAAAATCTACCACGAAATTCGCGTAAAAATTTACCTCGGGCGTCACGAAAATTATCTATTACTTGAAAATTAATTTCGAAAGCTATTTACCCAGTTTGAGTGTGCATCAGCGTTTTCTGAAAAAGCTAATAATTGTTCGCGGGCTTAAAGGAAAAGCTTATTAAGATTAGGAATGGAAGTTTAAGTGTTGTTTACCCAGCCCGCGGCCATCTTGGCCAGACCAAGAATCAGCCGATACGCGGGCTGAAGGCGCGCGCGGCATTTGCATAACGTCTCACGAGTTATAGCTTCTTTCGAATTCACTACTCACGACATGAAGATTAAAAACTTTTGCTATTACAATATCTGTTGGCGACGACTATACTTTTACCCTGAAAAATAAGCTATCATAAGTAGTCGAGTGGTCTCGCTATCTCTGAGATCTTGAGTTCGAATCCCTGTGTCGAGTCAATTTTTTTTATTTTTATTTTTATTTTTTTATTTTTTTTCCTTATTCGTACGTACGGACAAGGTTTTTGTTTTTTTTTTAAGCTTTGTTTTTTTTTGTTTTGTCTGTTGACGTCAATAAGTGCCTGTAAAGGTCTATGTTGAATAAAGATTATTTTGATTTTGATTTTGATTTTGAGTGGGGACAGATGTTTGTGTGGTGAATACAAGCATTTGTACCTTAGTCATGGGTATTTCCTATATATTTCTATCAAAATTATATATATATATATATATGTCCGTTACCCTAGAACCCATAATAAACCTTACAGAGCTTACTTTGTACTTTGCTAATTGGCTCACGTGTAAGATAGATCCACTTACTAGCTGACTCGAAAGACGTTGTCCTGTCCCACTTCTCAAATGTCAAAGAACAATATCTAGATGACCGTATTGTGAATCTAAACCATCCTCAAACCCCCTGGAATACACACAAAAAATTTCATCAAAATCGGTCCAGCCACTTAGGAGGAGTTCAATAACTAACACACGTACAGAAGATGTATATAATAAAGACTAGCTTGCGCCCGCGGCATCGCCCGCGTGAAATTAGTTTTTGTCAATCCCGGTCTAAGGTATCAAGATTCATGGTCTTATCTTCAATTCAACCCCTATTTCACGCCCACACTGGTAAAATTTCAAAATGCTAGAACAAACGATTTTTTGTTTCTTATGACGTGATTTGACGAACTTGCATACTAACTTTCAACCCTTATTTCACCCCCTAGCTGGTCGTAATTTCAAAAATTAATGTTTAATGACTTCTTATCAAGTGCTTAAATATAAAGTTTCATGGTTTTATCTTTTAAAATTAAGAAATCCCATACAAACTTTCAACCTCTATTTCAATCCCTTCATCCCTTTTTTTTCAAAATAAAAAGTAGCCTATGTTATGTCTCAGGGTCTAAAGATTGTCTGTACCAAATTTCATCAAAATCGGTTGCGAGGTTTAAGCGGGAAAGCATAACAGACAGACAGACAGAGTTACTTTCGCATTTATAATATTAGTTGGGATTGTGAACGCAACCTTAGCTCCTGACCATTTGTTTACGGTATAAATTATCTGTGGTCTTCTGCAGGTGAAAGACGATTGCCTCAAGAAACTTCCGCGTATGAAACTTAAATTTTTGATTGGAAAAAGTTAAAGTTAATATTTACCACCAGTTACGGAATCAAAATGTAGTTACAACTTATTCGATTTTATTCATTGTTGGTTGCAAAACTTTTTTTTAAATCATTTTATTTGCTTATACTGGCACGCTACAAATTTTCATTTTTAAAAACATAACACATGCGCTATCACTTTCACTCCCTCGTTTTATTCCCTCTAATATGGGGTTGGGTTTGAACGTCAAGAAAAAACAAAAGAAGATCAACACACAAGAAAATTTTCTCTAATGGCGTGCATGCAAATTATATAACGCAGTAAAAGAAAATTAATAATACTGTGGAAGGTTAATGAAAATCTAAAGAAAACCGTTCAAGGGGTAAGCTGAGCAATATTTATTATATGTTTTCATTTGTAACAATATTTTATGGTAAAAGAACAATTCTTACTTATCTCTTACATTGATATTTTAACTACCAGACGCCAGCAAACAAATTTCGAAACGAGCGACCTAAAATAACTTAAATAATATTTTGACTACATTAAGTGGAATCTTATCCAAAGTTACTACCGAGGAAGATTTACTTAACACAACTACCTACAAGTTCTTATTGGCTAAAATAATATAATCAACTTTAACAAAAATTGTCGCCTTTCTTTTTTCTCACGAGCGATCCATTGCTTACCTACAATATCTTTGGGCTTTTACTAGAATATCTGAATATATAAGAGAAAAAACTGTGGACTTTTTTTTAAACCATGATGGTGGCAAACAGGATGGTGGCTCTCCTAAGGTTAAGGGAAGAGGTTACCGTAGCCTATGGACATTTGCAACATCAGGGGTGTCACGCGCGCGTGGCCGACCCCTTAAACCTATTTACTCCACTTTTTCAGAACCCCATACTGTAGCCCTCCGGGAAAACCTCGGCATGGAGCTCATTCCACAAACGAAGTGTACACGGGAAGAAATTCCTCTAGAACCGCATTCGGGACCCTTTAGTTCCAGTGTGTAAGCATGAACTCCCTGTCGGTGGTGAGCGGTGCGATGATAGAAGGTGACTGACGGATGCATCCACGCACAGCCCAAACTGCTAAGTCTGAGACTCCAAATTAAACACATATATGTTCCTTCCATCCATATACTTTTTTAAACTCAGCCCCTATGGAAATGAAATGCAATGAAAAATCCGAAGTTTGTACGAAGAAACGACGCCCCTTAGAATATTTCGTTCGAAACTTCGCAGCTTCATTCTTGTTTAAAAATAAACCCCTAAAAGAAAGATAATTCGCGGATGAAATCTGCAAGTCAAATAGGGTATCGTTGTCATGTTTTATGGGACACTGGTTACAAAAATAACGAGTATTTTAATATCAATCATAGTAGACGTAAAATAACATCATCCCCTAATCTGGTGCGTGGGGGTTAATTATTTAAGCTAATTATTGTACAAATATGAGAGTTACTTGCTAAGTTCAGTTTCACATTTGGTACTAACCCCGTAAATGTTACATCAGAATAGCTCTTACATTTCGTCGCAAAATTATAAGCATTCACATGAACCTTACATTTGTCCATAGAAATGTGTATCCCCCATTTCCTATTGTTATTTTACCTCCTTAAGGGCGAGCTCCAGATATGACGAATTTCGATACCAATTTTCATCCCCTATTTTATATCCTCGTAAAGGTAAAGTTTTTACATACTTTGAACGTCATATTTTTTCATATCTATGGGAGTTTACAATTGTAATCGGGGGTTCATGAAAATTAAATTGGTTTCGATAGTGAAGAACTAAAATATTGGCTTAACTTCTATCAATACTTAAGTTCTTTTTCGTGTATTAAAATTGGTAGTAATTTGGTAAAAATCTCCACCGGGTCTAGAAGTGGTCTATGGAACTAAAGAGATTTGAAATTTCTGAACGGTACTTAACGAACCTTAATTACATATAAAGAACACATAATTATTTCTTCCGATTTGGATAGTAATTTATATGAAGACTTTCAATATCTATCAGCAATAAAACTTCTTAAGGGCATTACAAAAAGATACTGCGTTCATCGTATACACAGACGTAGACAAGACAAAGACGAGGCAATGAATTTCATCGTCTATTATTTATTAAATAATTAGAGTGACGAAGAGAAACATTGAATCATATACATATAACTTTTCGTTGACATACAAGTTCAATAAGTCGTTCGTCGGTCATTTTACCGCAAATATCAATCAATACATAGTATAAAACAAAGTCGCTTTCGCTGTATGTCCGTATGTATGCTTAGATCTTTAAAACTACGCAACGGATTTTGACGCGGTTTTTTTTAATAGATAGAGTGATTCTTAAGGAAGGTTTGTATGTATAATAAATGCATAATATAGTAGAAACACTGATAAATTTAAAGGTTCTAATGTGATGTCGTAAATAAGCACGTTTTTTGCGCTATATTGCAAACGCTGGCTGAACCCTACGAGATAGACCAAAATAATGTACTACAGTATTGTACAACTTACAAAAATCCACAAAAAAGTGCGCGATGGTATATGTCTATCTCTTAGGGATAACCCACCATAACCATTTTTTCACTGCACCCGTGCGAAGCCGGGGCGGGTCGCTAGTAGTAAATAAAAAGTGGTATAAACAAGTGATGGCCGCGACAGAACACGACACGTAAATATTTTCCGACGTAAGGCTGTTTTGCACTTTCGGTACTTTATTTTATTTTTCCTTATCCTCTAGAAAGATAACTAAATTTAAACTATCGCCGTTATTTGTTTAATACGTTTTGTTTCGTGCTACTTTGCTGTGATGTAAATGTTACAAATACTTATCTTTACTGAAGACGAGCACGAAATTCGGACTGAATGAGTCATTTCTAATTCCGTAGAATTCACAAGAGTTCAAAGGTCCTTAATTGCAGAGTTCACTGAAGTACGATCAATTAGTTTGCGAGAGAACATCGTCTATTTCCATAAGCGATGAAGGCCGCCTTTATCCAAATCGTTTTGAGGATTTTATCGCCCACTAACTGACCCGGCATTCGTTGTTTGGCCTCGTTAATTATATTTGTTTGTGGTATAAAAATTACTTTCCATTTTACATGCTTTAAAATTTAATTGCTTACTGAAGTTAGCAGTACAACAAATACGAGTACAACAATATTTTCTTCAAGATAAACATATAGGCTGTGGTCTGGTGGTGGTGGTCAATCTTGAAAAAGCCTAATGTGGTTTTCGTTTTTTCAAATATTCTAAATTGTTCTCGAGTGGCAGCACAAGATGCCTCCCACAAGATGAGTAGACCACGTTATTGTATAAAGTACTACATATTGCAAGCACTGACTGTTGTTTAAGCAATGTAGGTGTGTTCCTAACATGAAAGAGTCAATTTGCGCTTTATTAACGCTATATAAAGTTGAAATTCAATCATATCTATCAAAACAGTGTGCGTGTGTGCGTTGGAGCACAGAATACATCGTTGGAGGATTTAATGTCACGTTCCAAAATTGAATAGTCACAAAATGTAATAGTTCAGTTGGACCTTTGTTGCAATTTGCTTGGTTATGGGATATTATCTATAAAATAAGTAGGATCAAAAAACTGCCACTTTACGAATTTTTTCGAAAGGACGAAGTCTGTCGGGTCCTCTAGTGATAAATAAATATTTCTTACACTCTGCACTGCGCTAGCGTGGTTGACTAAGGCCTAACGCCCTTTTTTTTTCTTGTTCCGCTGAGGAAAATGCATTGAATTGCACACCTCGGCTGCGGAGAGCCGGGGGTTATGTGGGGCTCTCCTCCCCAGAAGGGGGAGGCCTACCCACTATAAACCTCAGCGATGACCTTCCTCAGGCATGTAGGGAGCCCCCGGGAACGCTAAGCGACTTCCGGGAACCCCCAGCCTCAGGTGGCACAGAGTGGACGTACATGAGCTGTGATAATGATAGGCCAATTACAGTCTTCCACTGTATTACCATAATATGATTGTAGGATAAACTAAAAATAATAACGAGAATCTGTGGTTTTTTTACAATAACGTCTAAAAAGAAAAATTAAACGTAGTTAGTTGTCGACAGTTCTCAAATCAACAGTTGTGTAATGTATGTGTGCATGTTGTAATCGGTGTGTGGATTTGTGTATATGCCTAACGTAATGCGTCAGAGAATGAACAAAATAGAAATCACAAAAGTAGCGATTGAAATTATTAATAAATACGTCAAATACAATGCCGTATTTTTTTAATATCGGATAAAAGCAATCCGAGAAAAATTTCTCACGGCGTTTGAATTAAAACCTCAATTCAATTCAATTCAATTCATTTATTGGTTCATAAACATGGGTATTACAGGGTATTAAATAATATCTCTTTTATCAATCTTGCTACAATTTGTCTTCGCGTGGTTGTATGGCGTTAGATGCGTTTGCCTTTTGGGCCAGACGTCAAAACAAATAATGGTAAGTATGAGAATGACATTGAAAATGAGTGATGATTGGAAACAAAGTGAATGGAGCTCAGATTAAACACAACTTAATCTGAGGAATGGAGCTATAAATGACATTTTTGTCAGTCAGACCTTGCCAAAAGTGGCGCAACTAGCTGTGCATAGAGACATGGTGGTTCCATCGCTTATGTTACCGAGAGAATTTGGGTGTGACAAAAGAAAACTTGAAATGGCTGAAGTGAAAGTGAAAGGATAAATTACGTAATAGTGTGATAAGGGAAATGTGTACTGTGAAAGAATATGTAGTGATAAAAATGGAGAAAGGAATGCTTATATTGCTTGGATACGTAGAAAGAATGGATTGAAGACGAGTGACGAAAGAAATTTATAAGATGAACCAAATAGGTCAAGGAAGGTCAGACCAAGAGTATCTGTAACCGACGAGCGAGCCTTCAAGGTATTAATAAAATTCGAGGCAGCTAAGAAAGTATATTTGGATCGTGGCAAGTGAAAAACTGGGATCTCTGCCTACCCCCTCGGGAAAGAGGCGTAAGAATTGGCGGTTAAGAAGTTAAAGAATACCTAAGGGTTTGTTAGTAATTATTGGGTCTGTTTTAAAAAAAAATCTATTATATGAGTTCAGAAAACGAATAAGACACGAGTGCTCTCTACCAGAGATAAGAGCAGAAGCCAAATTAACCTTGAAACTTTATCCACGTCTAAACAAATATATAAGAAAAACGTATGATAATTTATTACTTGTGTAGCAAGGCTTTTCCTTGCATTTTTTTTTAAAGAAAACCCGTGGATGGATACCTCGCTGGGAATGGCAATTGCCTGTTTCGTATAAATGAAATCCTCGCCTGCGATATATATTATATATGTAGAATTCAAATATATTAACAGTGTGAATTGATTCCGCCTGCACCCTTCCACCATCGGACGACGAGATGCGGCCAGGGACTCCATCCGTATGTGGTCGACATTCCACCTCTTCGCACCTCTCGTTTCTCCTCATCCTTCTTTATGCGAACCGTCAAGGAATGGAATTCCCTACCTGCGTATTTGTTTCCCGATACTTATAATATAGGGATTTTCAAGGCAAGAGTAAAATGACACTGTTTGAGTTTGCGTGTTCCACTTTAGATAACATCTTCACTTAACATCAGGTGAAATCGTTGTCAAACACTTTGTAATAAAAAAAAAGGTTCAAATTGATTGTAGCAACCAGTTTGTTCCTGTTCCTGGCCTGACTTCCATACTCAGTCAAACGAACACTCCTAAAGCCAATGGTCCAGTGAAGCTAACAACACGCTGAACAATAAAAGAACTAATCGTTGCGACAATCTACAATATATACTGATAAAATCACGCGACCGATCGGCTGTAAAAGTAATCTATCTGTTCAGTACTCAGCTAATCTATTTCTCAATAGAATTTCACGTTTCTATAGGTCCGTGGCCCGTAATGATGGGGAGGAAAACTTTGGGACGCCCCCGTTTGCCGTGTTTCAAATAGTGATTTGGTTATTACAATGACCATGTTGTTTCGATTTTCAAATATGATTCCAATAAAACAACGTTATGAGGATTATTTTGAGCTAATGTTTGATTTTTATCAGAATACTGGGTTCTCGCTAGAGCGACGTATAGCGTTTTGTGTACCGAATGGCAAAAAACGGAACATATGGATTCGTCATGTCTGTCCGTTCGTCTGTCTGTCCGTATGTCACAACCACATTTTTCCGTAACTATAAAAGCTATACTGTAGAAACTTGGTAAGTAGATGTATTCGGTGAACCGTATTAAGATTTTCATACAAAAATTGAAAAAAACAATAAATTTTGGGGTTCTTCATGCTTAGAACTGAAACTCAAATTCTCCATAGGTCTTCAAAAATGACAACGAGGTTTCTAATATATTTTTTTTCTAAACTGAATGTTTGCCCGAGAGACGCTTCCAAAGTGGAAAATGTGTGTCGTCGTTGTCTTCTAAAATAAAGGAATAATAAATGTAAAAATTATATATGATGTATTATCATGCAAACTTCCATGGAAAATTGGTGTGAACGAGATCTAATAATATATTTTTTTAATACGTTATAAATCGTAGACCGCATTTACCTTTCATTCAATCAACTCAAATACAGTAAAGAATTAAAAAAAACCTTTATTTAGGTCTAGTGTACTTTGCTGAAGGTCGTCTGTCTTTTTCTACTATTTTGTTACTTTTCTCATACACGTAAATTGTACATTCTTTTTGAGAAAATAAAAGTCTAAAGCTACATATTATATATAACTACAACACAACACCTAAAGAGGTGTTGGCGAAAAAATTCACCGAAACAAGTGGATTGATTCGGATCACCCGACACTGCTTTTTTGTTATTGTTAACCAAACAACGGACTGCCCACCTCATATTACTTACAGTCGCCGATAGTACTTCCTATGATTGCACATGGCAACGACCATAAACTAGCTTTAGCATAAACAAAACTTTTTTATGTTTTAACAGTAGGAAACAACAAGGAAAGAAAATCCACAGAACTATTAATTTTACATGTAAGGTCGATTGAATAATTTATTTCTCAAGAGCAATGTTTTTAGATCTTTATAAAAATATCAAGCACAAATACATGAGAATTGAATTTAGCAAAATAATAAATACATTAATAGGTCGTATTTCTAACCTCAATTTTATAGTGTCCGACTTGTCTTCTTAATAGTTGCTTGACTCTGTGAGGAGGAGTTTCTTCAACAGGAGCAATTTGTAAGCTGTTATTTATGACTCTCTTTATTTATTTTTCAACCTCTCCTCCATTCAAGCCCTTATGGCCAAGGCTAAGGCTAAGCTTAGACTGCTCCGGTCAGCGTGGAGTTTGACACCATACCGAGACACTTGCCGTGGCGGTGGTATCCTGGGCTAGATTCGTGCTCCTTGTGAGGATTCTCAGTCTCTCTCTCGTGAGAGGAAAAAAAACAAGTTTTCCATTTCTTTATCTTGAGCATACACTAGTGGTTTAGACTTTTGATCTCGCTCTATTGTTAATCTAACGTGAGTGGCTTTATTAAAAAATAAATAATTATGAATTAAATAGCAAACGAGCATTAAGCTTTATATGCATGATAAAGACAAAGGTCTTCGTTCTATCCTCGTCTCTGTCACACGCGACAATATTGCACGACAGTTAATTAATTCCGTTAGACGTAATCCGCGGGTCGCCCGCGCATTAATTGAAAAGTTACAGCCGTGGCCCTAATGAACTCATTTTGGAGCAAAATATTTTTTAATGTCATCTTCTCGGACGGGGCTTAAATATTACCACTCGGCCATAAAACCCCGTTGCTCGCTGTAAATCAAGAGAAGCGGTTTATTCAATTAGCTATCTGCTTACTCCGTTTAGAGGAAATATTGAGCTGGAGTAGCACAGGGAGGCGTTGTGGCGCCATCACATATGAGTAAAAGAAACTCTCAGCAAGTTACAAGCATACGGATATTTGTACCTTGGTCATGGTTGTTAATATATATTTCTATCAGATATATTTATATGCGTACGTTTATCCGTTACCCTAGATCCCATAACACAAGCCTTCAGAGCTTACTTTGGGCTACGCTAATTGGTGTGAGTGTAAGAAATATTTATTGATTAATTTATTGTGATCTTACATTTTGATATGTAAATAGATGTAATTATATTATTTATTTATAAAGTATATACACTAGAAAATAATCTAAATGAAGAGAATGGAACAAAAGCACGAGTCCATGGAGAAACAATATAGTAATAAAAATCATATACGCGTGTGACCACTGAAAACTATTGCCGACGTGTAACAACATAAGACCGCAAGTCTTATGTTGTTACACGTCGGCAGACAAGAAAAACACATAAAGTGTTCTTTCATAAACTGCGCGTGCGTTGCGGCCGCGTACGTTCTTCTGGTATATTTATTTCGCGTGCGCATGTGTCGCCGCATAAATATATCCGCGTCACCCGTCACCGCGACCGAAATAGATTCGATCGTTCTACATGGAAGCTTGGTTCACATGAGTGAAGATTGGTTAGAAAACTTGTACGAACAAATCTGGTGACCGCGAGACAGACCTTGTACTGATAAGAACCAGCAGGAAAATCAGCAAGGGTTATTTTTTTTCTCTTCCTGTATTGTTACAGAGTCGGCAATTAGAAGCCGGCCTCAGATAAATAGTCTGAACCCAACTTCCTTTACAAGTTTAAGCTAGTTTACATTATACCTATAAAAGTTATAGTTTCATTGCGTTATTTACTAATAGTCAAAATATTTGGCAACGTAGCTATTGAGTTACTGTTACATCTTTGGGCAGGGGCTTCCCATTACCAGCTTCTCCCTCTGGACCGCATCCAACTAAAAGCGACTCGAATCGTCGACTGCCCGGATATTTCATGTCGGCTCGACTCCTTGGCGCTGCGTAGAGATGTAGCTTCGCTATGTGCCCTCTATCGCTTATATTACGGGGAGTGCTCCGAGGAATTGAGGATTAATTCCTGCTGCTAGTTTCCGTCACCTTTCTACGTGATATAAAATTCATCCTCATCACCTAGACTCTTGGCAGTCCACCACAGTGCGTTTTTCCAGGAATTTTCTGCCACGCACTAGTAACTTGTGGAATGAATTGTCGCCTGCAGTATTTCCGAACCGATGCGATATGGAAACCTTCAAAAAAAGAACATATTCCCATTTAAAAGGCCGGCAACGCATCTGTGACTCCTCTGGAGTTGCGGGTGTCCATGGGCAACGGTTATCGCTTACCATCAGGTGATCCGTTTGATCATTTGCTGCCCTATCCTATAAAAAAATATATATAGCAAAATCTGCTCTTTTTATAGTATAAAAATACTTCCTATTTTCGCAGTGGAACCTCACAATAAACTGTGACATGACACTATGAAAATAACTGAAATAAATCATTCTTGTATTTTCAACATCAGTAAGCTGTCTCACTTGTTTTTACTGCATACGCTGCAGAACTAGGTTTTATAACGAACGAGCTTTCTATAAAGTCATATTAGAATAAAATTAATTTTGATTTTGATTTTAATCAGTATGAGGATCCCATTGCTATCGTGAATCTAGTGTTATACGCAAGAATTTTGCATTCTCTATGAATTCGACAAATTCATTATTTATTTTCACAACTGTATCTACAGTCCTAGCATTTGGTAATAAAGACTTTAAGTGCTTAGTTTTTTTAGAATTAAACGACAACTTATTCGTGACGAATCAATGGAATACTTAGAAGAGGGTACTTTTCATAATGTCAATGTTTTTACTTCGCCTGTCACCTGTTATCGAAATAACAAGCGGCTAACCCTTTGCGGTTCAATACAATTAAGTGATGTATGTCTGAGAAGTAATTCCTATGGTGAAAGGTTGAGAGGGTTGAACCGGAACCTTCATTATTAACAAAACAAGTCATGCGTTACAATTAATCAAATATAACAAGTTGTTTCAAGTTCTCTGTCTCTGCCTGCCCGTGACTTCGTCTGCGCAGGAATAGTATATCGAGTATCATATATTATCGTGGAGTATATATTTATAAATTATAGCGTATGTGTTATTCTGATGTAGAAGCTATATTATTGTACAGTTTAATAAAAATAAATTGGTTGTCTGTAGAACTCCGTCTACTGCCGATATTTGAACGTCTATTACATGGTATTTTTTTCTGGGTGCAATGAAATTATTTAAAATAAAGTAATGTATAACATTTATATTTTTATTTAATAGTGTGTTTAAATTTTCTGCTTCTGAAGTTATACATAAATTAATTATTATGAGTAATGTGCGTGGCTCCGTGTGGCGTCAGATTCGGCCGTTACGGTGTTTTCGAGAATGACTCCACGCCGCGCCGTACCAATTTAATAGACGTTGTCACGTCAAAAAAATCTAATAAATCGTGTGCTGATTTTCGGTTCCTTATTTAGACGTAATGAAACCGGTTTGAAGTGGTTTATTGCCGGTGATGAAAAGTAGATGACTTACGATACAAACGTCCGAAAAAGATCGTGGTCCAAATCCGCTAACTAGTTGGACTAGGACGTTTGTTCAATCAACAACGTTCAGCCTAGTCATTCAATTAAATGTCGTCATTCAATGAACGCGCTAGTGGTACAATCAAATAACAGATTCAACCAGATGACTGCGACATATCCATATATCCCTTATACTTTCAGAGTTTCGCCTATTTTTTCAAAGTAGAGTCAGATTTATGTCAAGAGAGGACTGCCAAAATAGTTTTCGTAAAAAATTCAAAGATATTTCTTCCCAATTTAGTATGTTAATTAAATAACAATTTTTTTTCTGGGTGCAATGAAATTATTTAAAATAAAGTAATGTATTACATTTATATTTTTATTACGTTGCCGTGTGGCGTCAGATCGGCCGTTACGCCGTTCGTGGACTCCGTGTGGCGTCAGATTCGGCCGTAACAGTGTTTTCGAGAATGACTCCACGTCGTACCAATTTAATAGACGTTGTCACGTCAATATATTAAATATTTCTTACACTCACACCAATCAGCCTCGCCCGAACTCGAGCTCTGGTAGGCTTGTGTTATGAGTATAACTAGTTGTTTAGTGATACTGTAAGCACATGTAGGCTTTCGTCGTCTCTCGGCAATCTCTTCGGCAGTGTCGTGTGAGGCGGGTCGTTACGTTCCCTAAAGCATGGTTGAGCGAAGCGATGGCTGGTTCATGCGTCATGCTCGTGAACGGGTGCTGCCAGCGGAGATGAGTCTGCTCTTTGCTATACTGGGTACTACTCGTATTTATTATAATTTTAATTTAACTTTAATATATTCATTTAAAACTGTATGACACGGCATTCCTAATATAGGCATGTTTTCAAATTATATTTTTATTAATTATATTATGTAATCGAAAGTGACTTCATGAATTATCAATATTGAAGTAATTTTCCAAATTGACGACTCTGTATCTATTTAATACAGGGAAAAAAAACAGCCCTTGCTGCATTTCTTCTCAGTACAAGGTCTCCCGCCGTAGATTTGCGAGCCGATGGCGTAGCTTTCGACTTTCACAAGTGCTTGTAACAGCCCAGACTGAATAAATGATTTTGATTTTGTTTTTTGTCGCCACCAAAGCTTATAGCAAGATTTTCACGGGCGTAACAACTTTCTGTGCCATTAACGACATACGTAGATGATCGGAGGAAGCTTTTTATTAATAAAACATGAGTGGATGTTGATGTAATAGGTCCGGTAAAGCATTTTTTCGCATGCATGCGTTGCCTGTTGAATAAGCTTTAATATTGCACAGTTTAATTAAAATCCATTCATTACTTTTTACGTGAAATAGTAACAAATATCTATGAATACCAACTTTCGCGGTTATAATTTTAGTATGGATACTATTCCATGTAAACAGCAATTTACCTTTCAAACAAACCACGAGTCATCTGCCTCAAATATGTAAAACCACACCGTTGCCGGTGCTTGGCTTCAAATAACAACACGTTCAGTATGTTAACACAGTATATTTTTTTCTTCACACAATATGCACAACATAGGCCTTTCTGTCTCAACTAATATAACTATAACTAGCCACTATAACAAATCAAACGAGAATGCCGCGAAAACGGTCATGTTCCCCAAAATGCCTCCATTTCTTGGCGGGAAAAATAGAACGCTCCGATTGGTTGATGCAATACTGCCGTTGACCAATCACGTTAAAGCACGCTACCGGAAGATGAACAAAATTAGTAATTTTAAACATTTAGTGTTGCCAATTCATAAAATGAAATATATATATTTTTTAAAAGAATACAAAGATTAATTTCTTTGCTTTAAAAAATATGAACCCTAACAATCGACCGTCCTGACGTCGTGAGCGTCCCGCACACGATCCCGGGTGGCACCCTAACAAATATAATAACAAAATTTACGTCCAATTGTGTAACGTCTATTTGTTAATTTGTCTCGTTCAGCCGTAACTTCCTGCGCCGAGTGGCCAACTCTGTCCAACTTGTAATGAGATGTTCAAACAGGCTTTCGTATTCTTTGCGGCGAGTCTCGACTTATTCCGCGACAGATTTATTTGTTGCTATTGCGCTAAGCATTGGTTAATGATGGCGTCTAAATATCACTTTGTTGCATAAATATACATTTAAATAAAGTACAAAAAGCGGACTTAATGCACCAAGGCATTCTGTAACAGTCAACCAAGATTAAAAGTATCATAAATTACCAATTATATTTTTAACTTACACAAATACATACAATAAACATATAAGATTATATATACTCTATAATATAAATATTTAAACAATATAACATGAGAATAACGTGTTTAAGTACCTATGTGATTTCAGATAGTGCTCACGAACCGAACTCTTAAATGTGCATTTACTTGTAGCCGCCCGGATGTGGTAGGGTAGATTTTTTTAAATTTATTAAGGAACAGCAAACAGCTACAAAATACAACTAAATCTAAAGTTGGCAATATTGTAGCCCACAACATTATTCACGTGTTACTCAATTAACAACTCAATTAACTCAAATAACAAATGTCACAGTCGCGTGTATAATACTAACAGTATAAAAATTAAGTTCAGTTGTGTTACAATGTGGAACAAAAAATAAAACTATATACTACATAAACAACTAAAATAACACATAAAATTAAAAAAAAACAGATTAACAACCCTGCAGCTCTTTGAAGATAGACTTTTTAAAACTATTCATATAATCACAAAATAAAGGACAATGCCCAAATTATAAAGAGCTGTGCCCCAGTCACATGCATATGCATGCCCACTAATGAGATTTATTTAATGTGTGCGAAATTAGCATAGATTTTTAAATGAAGCAGATATAAGTCAAAACTTCGTGCGAAAATAAAGATATTAGACAAATTCAATGAGCGTGATAAATATAAATATAATACAGACTGCTTTTATTTGAGACTGAAGCTAATTATCAACATTTAATAGCAACTCAATGCTTATAGATGAAAAGGGTATAAAGAAAATAAACTACAAGAATGATAACTACTTTTTATTTGCAAATAACTGAATCTACCACTCGCTCGGAATGCTGACTTCCCCGAGAAGAGCGAGCAAGAAACTCGGGGGTTGCTCTTTTAATTTACTACATATCACTTAAATACACAATACATTGAATCATATCCATTAAAATCAGTAAACATGACTAATAAGCAATTACCAAAGATTTAACAAAATAAGGAGAACGAAATTACAAAGGAAATATTACTTAACTGTTGTAACAGAAGTCCCGCCAATTAATTCACTACTACAACACAATCCACTTGCTTAACTTAAGTAGGGTAAATATATTATATCCGCACGAAAGTCCAACGAACATTGCCCCTAGTAGCCAAAATGCGGCCTTATATAGTAAAATCCACATGGCGGAAATGAGTTTGCGCTAAAAAGTAACCGGAACTGGGCTTATAACTTAAAAACAAAGGGTTATTATAGGCTTGTTTGTTACCCTACACTTTTTAAATTGTCTACACATTATTTTAAAAATATTGTTAGCATTTTAGAGCAAATCATTATGATATGAAAATCCGAGCACGTGGCGTCTGACTGGCGCCAACCATAAATATAGTTTTTAATCAATACTAAAGAATATAAAGTTATAATAATAAGTAAAACAAGATGTTTCTTAAATATTACCAATAGTAAACATTTTCTTAAGAAAGTAATCACAACATTTATGTAATGAACATAATAAATAATCAAAATGCCACGTTGTATCAATTAATGATTATTATGGCTATACACAGTCTTAGTATATCTCCTATCTCCTATATCTCCTATATCTATTATATATAAAGCTCGATTACCACTCACTCACTGACTGACTGACTGACTGATCAGGGGTGTTTTTAGGGTGTTTAGAGGGTGTTTTGAGTGTTTTGATGTTGGGGTGGAATTTTTTAGATTTTTTAGTTCATAGAATGGGATAAAGGGATTTTTGCCAAACCAACATGGCGGCCCGCGCGAAATGTCAACTTTTCCAAATCGCCTTCGTTTTTAACGGCGTTTGGTGGGGGTGTTCCTCACTGTGACGGGCATGCGGTGCGGCTGTCAAACTGAGAAAAAACAAAATGGCGCCGCCGCCATCTTGGACTGAAAAACCGTTTCGACCCGTGTTTTGCGACCGTCGACCGGCGCGGCGTTTGTTTTTTTCCGGGATTTTCTTTTTTCCTCTGGTCGGGACTGTCCTAGACTTTCGGCAAATTTGCGGCGCGCTGCAATAGACAATATGGCGGCGGCGCCGGCGGCCATCTTGGATCGCCAATTTTGACGCGATTTTCGGACCGGATTTTCGCCAAGATGGCGGCCTCCGACCGGGGTGACATGTTCCGGGCGGGGGTGGAGCTCGGCGAGCAGTGTTGCCAGGTGGGAGAAAATTTCTTACCGTTTTTGGTAGTTTTTCACCTAGGGGCCCCGAAAGGCGAAAATCGAAATAACGACTTTTGATTTTTTTCCATACCATGGGCCTATAGGCCGGCGGGGCCTCTATGACTTTCTGGTATTTTCATTTTTCTACACTGGCAACACTGGCCTCCACGGAGGTTGGAAACTTTTCGCAGACCGAATTTGACCCGAATTGATCTCCAGACCGGGGTGAGCTGGAGACGCGGGACAAACGTCATCCCACCTTGTATACGGTGCAGATATTGGGAAAAATCGGAAACTCCGACATTTCAAGATGGCGGCGCCGCCGGCGGCCATTTTGTAAAAAGTTGCAATTTCAAAAAAATTAAATCGCGGTTTTCGCGGGGTTGCCGCCGTCTTTCGACTGACAACCCCGGGTGACCTTTTGTAGTGCTCGGTGAGCCGCATCGAACGGTGGGGTAATTTACCCCGATTTTAGGGTATTTTTTCCGATTTTAGGGAGAACGTAAATCGCGTGATTTTCGATTTTTTTTCACATGGCCGCGTCGACCGGGCCTCGCTGATCATTTTTACCACCATTTTGGGCCATATATATGGCAACACTGGGCGCTATGGCAGATTTCGGTTTCGGCGACTTTGCGAATTTTTTGACGCGAACCGATGACAGTTGCGCGCCTGCAGTTATGCTCGACCGATGTGTAGTTTAATCTACTACACCAGAAAATATTGACATTTGACATTTTCAAGATGGCGGCGGCGCTGGCGGCCATTTTGTAATGTAAAATATCCTGTTTTTGCTTTATTCTCGCGGTTTTCAATCCCCGACGGCGTTATGGGTATCGAATGATAGGATTTTCCAGCGCCTATCAAAGCTAATTGGTGGCAATGTTAAAAAACCAATATGGCCGCCGGTCCAAAAATGACAAATAACATTTGTACAGTAATCCCTACAATATGGGTATCAAATGAAAGGGTTTTGCAAGTCTAATACAGCAACGTAAGAGATATTGAAAAAAAAAACAAAATGGCCGCCGCTCTCAAAATGGCGGACCGCTTTTGTTTTCCAACCCATGCTTCATGGGTATCAAATGAAAGGTATTGAAGAGTAGAACACAACGCTATAAGTGACGTTTCGAAAATTTCAATATGGCCGCCGATCCAACATGGCGACTGACATTTTCTTGCGATTTTCGCTATATGGGTATCAAATAATAGGATTTTAAGAGTAGAACGGACTCAAATGTGCGGTATAGTAAAATGAAAATTTCTTTTTTTTTTTTTTTTACTTACCTCGATATGCTTTTGTGCCGCTTTGCAACTGTACAAGATTTTATTTGATAAACGCAATAGTGAGCCGCGCCACCGCGAGGTGCGCGCACCTCGCGGCACTCAGGCAAACACGCTCACCGTAAGCTTCTTAGTGTGCTTACAACTGCACACAGTTTTTTAGTTTCCTGTGACATAACTGAAGACACTTTTTCCCCAATTTTCGACCGACCGCCAATTCTTTTTTTTTTTGATCGATTTTGATCAGGCCTCGCTGATCATTTTTACCACCATTTTGGGCCAGATATATGGCAACACTGTGCGCTATGGCAGATTTCGGTTTCGGCGAATTTGTGAATTTTTGACGGGAACCGATGACAGTAGCGCGCCTGTGGTTACCGCCAATCGATGAGGAGTTTAGTCTACTACACTGGAAAAATTTGACATTAGACATTTTCAAGATGGCGGCGGCGCTGGGGGCCATTTTGTAATGGTTAATATCCTCTTTTTGCTATATTCTCGTGGGTTTTCAATCCCGATACGGTGACATGGGTATCGAATGAAATGATTTTTTCAGCAACTATCGAAGCCAATTGGTGGCAACGTTAAAAAACTAATATGGCCGCCGGTCTCCAAAAGGCCAAGTTATCCTTTGTACTGTAATCCCTACCAATATGGGTATCAAATAAAAGGGTTTTGCAAGTCTAATACCAGCCGCGTTAGAGACAATGAAAAAAATTAAAAATGGCCGCCGCTCTCAAAATGGCGGACCGCTTTTGTTTTCCAACCCAGGCTTCATGGGTATCAAACGAAAGGTATTGAAGAGTAGAACACAACGCTATAAGTGACGTTTCGAAAATTTCAAAATGGCGGCCATTTTGTAATGGTTTTTTTTTTGTTATATTCTTGCGGGTTTCAATCCCGGTACGGTGATATGGGTATCGAATGAAATGATTTTTTCAGCACTATCGAAGCCAATTGGTGGCAACGTTAAAAAACCAATATGGCCGCCGGTCCAAAAACGCCAAATAACATTTGTACAGTAATCCCTACAATATGGGTATCAAATGAAAGGGTTTTGCAAGTCTAATACAGCCGCGTTAGAGACAATGAAAAAAATTCAAAATGGCCGCCGCTCTCAAAATGGCGGACCGCTTTTGTTTTCCAACCCATGCTTCATGGGTATCAAATGAAAGGGTTTTAAGTGCCTAATACAGTCACTTTAGAGACAATGGAAAAAATTCAAAATGGCCGCTGCTTTCAAAATGGCGGACCGTTTTTGTTTGCCAACCCAGGCTTCATGGGTATCAAATGAAAGGTCTTGAAGAATAGAACACCACGCTATAAGTGACGTTTCGAAAATTTCAATATGGCCGCCGATCCAAAATGGCGACTGACATTTTTTTGCGATTTTAACTATATGGGTATCAAATGAAAGGATTTTAAGAGTAGAACGGAACCAAATGTGAGTTATAGTAAAATGTCAATTCTTTTTTTTTTTACTTACCTCGATATGCTTTTGTGCCTCTTCCGCACTGTACAAGATTTTATTTGAAAAATGCATTAGTGAAGCAACGCCACCGCGAGGTGCGTGCACCTCGCGGCACACACGCGGCCACCAGCGTCATGAGTTTTTCAGTATATTTACAACCGCACAAACTTTTTATTTTCTTTTGACACAATAAAAACAATTTATACTAATTTTCGACCGACCGCCAATTTTTATTTTTCAGCAGTGGGATAGACCACACCACCGCGAGGTGCTTGCACCTCGCGGCACTCACGCGACCACCACGCCATAAGTGTTTCAGTGTGTTTACAATTGCACTCGGTTTTTCAGTGTTTTGACTTAAATGGAGACAAATTTTCACCAATTTTTTGCCCGGACGGTCAAATTTTTTTTCAGTAATGGGATAGACCACAGCACCGCGAGGTGCGCGCACCTCGCGGCACTCACGCGACCACAATTACAGTGAGCTTCTTAGTGTGTTTACAACCTCACACAGTTTTTTAGTTTCTTGCGATATAAATGGTGACAATTTTTCACCTATTTTAGACCGATAGCCAAATTTTCATTTCACAATACTCAGGTGACCACCAGCGCCTTAAGCTTCTTAGTGTATTTTCAACTGCACAAGGTATTTCAGTTTGTTTTGACTTAAATGGAGACAAATTTTCACCAATTTTTGGCCGACGGCCAATTTTTCACTTTTCAATACGAGGACCACAACCGCGAGGTGCGTGCACCTCGCGGCACTCAAGCGACTAGACTCACCGTGAGCTTCTTAGTGATTTTGCAACCGTATACGGTTTTGTAGTTTCATGTGAAATAAGTGAAGACAAGTTTTCCCCAATTGACATTGATTGAGACAATGAAAAAAAAATTCAAAAAGGCCGCTGTTCTCAAATGGCGGACCGCTTTTTTGTTTTCCAACCCAAGCTAATGGGTATTCAAATGAAAGGGTTTTGCAAGTCTAATACAGCCATGTTAGAGACATTGAAAAAAATTCAAAATGGCTGCCGCTCTCAAAATGGCGGACCGCTTTTGTTATCCAACCCAGGCTTAATGGGTATCAAATGAAAGGCCTTGTGGAGTAGAACACGACGCCATTAGTGACGTTTCTAAAATTTCAATATGGCCGCCGATCCAACATGGCGACTGACATTTTTTTGCGCTTTTCACTATATGGGTATCAAATGAAAGGATTTTAAGAGTAGAACGGACCCAAATGTGATTTATAGTAAAATGCCAACTTTTTTTTTTACTAATCTCAAATTTTTTTTGTACCGCTTTGCAACTGTACAAGATTTTATTTGAAAATCTCAATAGTAGCAACGCCACCGCGAGGTGCGTGCACCTCGCGGCAGTCACGCGACCACCAGCGCCATGAGTTTTTCAGTGTGTTTACAACTGCACGCGGTTTTTCAGTTTGTTTTGACTTAAATGGAGTCAAATTTTCACAAATTTTCGACCTACCGCCAATTTTTTTTTTCAGTAGTGGGATAGACCACACCACCGCGAGGTGCACGCACCTCGCGGCACTCACGCGACCACACTTACAGTGAGCTTCTTAGTGTATTTACATCTGCACAGAGTTTTTTAGTTTTTTGCGACATAATTGGAGACAATTTTTTACTTTTTATTATTGACCGCCAATGTCCTTTGTACTGTAATCCCTACAATATGGTAATCAAATGAAAGGGTTTTGCAAGTCTAATACAGCCGCGTTAGAGACAATTAAAAAAATTCAAAATGGCCGCCGCCCTCAAAATAGCGGACCGCTTTTGTTTTCCAAACCATGCTTCATGAGTATCAAATGAAAGGTCTTGACGAGTAGAACACGACGCTATTAGTGACGTTTCCAAAATGTCAATATGGCCGCCGATCCAACATGGCGACAGAATTTTTTTTGCGATTTTCACTGTATGGGTATCAAATGAAAGGATTTTAAGAGTAGAACGGATCCAAATGTGATTTATAGTAAAATGACAATTTCTTTTTTTTTCTTACCTCGATATGCTTTTGTGCCGCTTTGCAAGTGTACAGGATTTTATTTGATAAACGCAATATAATATAATAAACGCGGCACTCACGCGACCACACTTACAGTGAGCTTCTTAGTGTGTTTACAACGTCACACAGTTTTTTAGTTTCTTGCGACATAAATGGTGACAATTTTTCACCTATTTTAGACCGATAGCCAAATTTTCATTTTACAATACCGGGAAAGACCACTCCACCGCGAGGTGCGCGCACCTCACGGCACTCAAGCGACCACCAGCGCCTTATGCTTCTTAGTGTATTTTCAACTGCACAAGGTATTTCAGTTTGTTGTGACTTAAGTGGAGACAATTTTTCACCATTTTCGACCGGGTATTCAAATTGAATGCTTCATGGTATCAAATGAAAGGCCTTGACGAGTAGAAGAAGACGACGTAATTGACGTTTCTAAAATTTCAATATGGCCGCCAATCCAACATGGCGACTGACATTTTTTGCGATTTTCACTATATGGGTATCAAATGAACGGATGTAAAGAGTAGAACCGATCCAAATGTGATTTATAGTATAATGACAATTTCTTTTTTTTTTTTTTTACTTACCTCGATATGCTTTTGTGCCGCTTTGCAACTGTACAAGATTTTATTTGAAAAACGCATTGCGAGCAACGCCACCGCGAGGTGCGTGCACCTCGCGGCACTCACGCGACCACCGGCACCATGAGTTTTTCATTGTATTTACAACTGCACGCGGTTTTCAGTTTGTTTTGACTTAAATGGAGACAAATTTTCACCAATTTCTCCCGAGGGCAAAATTTTTTTTGCAGTAGTGGGATAGACCACACCACCGCGAGGTGCGCGCACCTCGCGGCACTCACGCGACCACACTCGCGGTGAGCTTCTTAGTGTATTTTAAACTGCACACGCATTTTCAGTTTGTTTTGACTAAATGGAGACAATTTTTCACCAATTTTCGACCGACCGCAATTTTTCTTTCAGTAGTGTGTTAGCCACACCACCGCGAGGTGCGTGCACCTCGCGCACTCACGCGACCACCCTCACCGTGAGCTTCTTAGTGTATTTACGACCGCAACAAACTTTTCTATTTTCTTCTGACACAAATGGAGACAATTTTTTATCAATTTTCGACCGACCGCCAATTTTTTTTTTCAGAGGGGGATAGATCACCTCGCGGCACACACGCGACCACAAAATCCATAACTCCTTTAGTGTATTTTCAAACGTAGACAATTTTGTATACAAGTTACTTCTTTTTTTACAAAAGAGAAGACTTTTTTTCACCAATTTTCGACAGACCACCCTTTTTTGAAACACAATCAGGATGGACCACCCCACCGCGGGGTGCTTGCACCCCGCGGCAAGCAAGCGACGTCTAGTCTCCTATATATATAAAAACTCGATTACCACTCACTGACTGACTGACTGATCAGGGGTGTTTTTAGGGTGTTTAGAGGGTGTTTTGAGTGTTTTGATGTTGGGGTGGAATTTTTTAGATTTTTTAGTTCACAGAATGGGATAAAGGGATTTCGCCATAACAACATGGCGGCCCGCGCGAAATGTCAACTTTTCCAAATCGCCTCGTTTTTAAGCGCGTTTGGTGGGGGTTTCCTCGCTGTGACGGGCATGCGGTGCAGCTGTCAAACTGGGAAAAAACAAAATTGGCGCCGCCGCCATCTGGACTGAAAAACCCGTTTCGACCCGTGTTTGCGACCGTCGACCGGCGCGGTTTTTGATTTTTTCCGGGATTTTCCTTTTTTCCTGCGGTCAGGACTGTCCTCGACTCTCGAGAAACTTGCGGCGCGCGGCGAAAAAACATATGGCAGCGGCGCCGGCGGCCATTCTTGGATCGCCAATTTTGACGCGATTTCGGACCGGATTTTCGCCAGATGGCGGCCTTCGACCGGGGTGAAATGTTCCGGGCGAGGGTGGAGCTCGGCGAGCAGTGTTGCCAGGTGGGAGAAAATTTCTACCTTTTTGGTAGTTTTCCCCTAGGGGCCCGAAAGGCGAAAATCGAAATAACGACTTTTGGAATTTTTCAACCACCACGTGCCTATAGGCCGGCGGGCCTCTATGACTTTCTGGTATTTTCATTTTTCTCCACTGGCAACACTGGCCTCCACGGAGGTTGGAAACTTTTTCGCAGACCGAATTTGACCCGAATTGATCTCCCAGATCGGGGTGAGCTGCAGACGCGGGACAAACGTCATCCCACCCCGTATACGGTGCAGATATTGGGAAAAATCCGAAACTCCCACATTTCAAGATGGCGGCGGCGCTTGCGCGCCATTTTGTAAAAAGTTGCATTTTTTGAAAAAATTAAATCGTGGTTTTCGCGGGGTTGCCGGTGTTTTTCGACTGACAACCCCGGGTGACCTTTTGTAGAGCTCGGTGAGCCGCATCGACCGGTGGGGTAATTAACCCAGATTCGGGGTAATTTCCCCGATTTTGGGGAGAACGTTAAATCCGCGTGTTTTTTTCGATTTTTTTTCACATGGCCGGGTCGGTCGGGCCTCGCTGATCATTTTTACCACCATTTTGGGCCAGATATATGGCAACACTGGGCGCTGTGGCAGATTTCGGGTTCGGCGACTTTTGCGAATTTTTTGACGCGAACCGATGACAGTTGCGCGCCTGCAGTTACAGCCAATGGTGAGCGGCTTAGTCTACTACACTGGAAAAATTTGACATTTGACATTTTCAAGATGGCGGCGGCGCTGGCGGCCATTTTATAATGGTTAATATCCTCTTTTTGCTTTATTCTCGCGGTTTCCAATCCCGATACGGTGACATGGGTATCGAATGAAAGGATTTTCATAGCACTATCGATGCCTATTAGTGGCAACGTTAAAAAACAAATATGGCCGCCGGTCCAAAAAGGCCGAGTATCATTTGTATTGTAATCCCTACAATATGGGTATCAAATGAAAGGGTTTTGCAAGTCTAATACAGCCATGTTAGAGACATTGAAAAAAATTCAAAATGGCCGCCGCTCTCAAAATGGCGGACCGCTTTTGTTTGCCAACCCAGGCTTCATGGGTTATCAAATGAAAGGGTTTTGAAAGTCTTAATACAGCCGCGTTAGAGACAATGAAAAAATTTAAAATGCCGCCGCTCTCAAAATGGCGGACCGCTTTTGTTTTCCAACCATGCTTCATGGGTATCAAATGAAAGGTATTGAAGAGTAGAACACAAAGCTATAAGTGAAGTTTCGAAAATTCAATATGGCCGCCGATCCAACATGGCGACTGACATTTTTTGCGATTTTCACCATATGGGTATCAAATGAAAGGATTTTAAGAGTAGAACGGACTCAATGTGCGGTATAGTAAAATGACAAATTCTTTTTTTTTTTACTTACCTCGATATGCTTTTGTGCCGCTTTTGGAAGTGTACAGATTTTATTTGATAAACGCAATAGTGAGCTGCGCCACGCGAGGTGCGCGCACCTCGCGGCACTCACGCGACCACACTTACAGTGAGCTTCTTAGTGTGTTTACAACGTCACACAGTTTTTTAGTTTCTTGCGACATAAATGGTGACAATTTTTCACCTATTTTAGACCGATAGCCAAATTTTCATTTTACAATACCGGGAAAGACCACTCCACCGCGAGGTGCGCGCACCTCGCGGCACTCAAGCGACCACCAGCGCCTTATGCTTCTTAGTGTATTTTCAACTGCACAAGGTATTTCAGTTTGTTTTGACTTAAATGGAGACAAATTTTCACCAATTTTTGGCCGACGGCCAATTTTTCACTTTTCAATACGAGGACCACAACCGCGAGGTGCGTGCACCTCGCGGCACTCAAGCGACTAAAATCGTCAAGAGTTTCTTAATGTATTTCAAACTGCACACGCTTTTTCAGTTTGTTTTGATTTAAATGGAGACAATTTTTCACCAATTTTCGACCGACCGCCAATGTTTTTTTTCAGTAGTGGGATAGACCACACCACCGCGAGGTGCGCGCACCTCGCGGCACACACGCACCATAATCGCCATGACTTCCTTAGTGTATTTTCAAATGTAGACAATTTTGTATACAAGTTACTTCTTTTTGACAAAAATATGACTTTTTTCACCAATTTTCGACTGACCACAATTTTTGTCAAACACAGCCGGGATGGACCATTCCACCGCGGGTGCTTGCACCCCGCGGCAAGCAAGCGACGTCTAGTCTATCTATCTCCTATATATATAAAGCTCGATTACCACTCACTCACTCACTGACTGATCAGGGGTGTTTTTAGGGTGTTTAGAGGGTGTTTTGAGTGTTTTGATGTTGGGGTGGAATTTTCTAGATTTTTTAGTTCATAGAATGGGATAAAGGGATTTTTGCCAAACCAACATGGCGGCCGGCGCGAGATGTCAACTTTTTCAAATCGGCTCCGTTTCTAACGCCGTTTGGTGGGGGTGTTCACTACTGTAGCAGGGATGCGGTGCCGCTGTCAAACTGCGAAAAAACAAAATGGCGCCGCCGCCATCTTGGACTGAAAAACCCGTTTCGACCCGTGTTTGCGACCGTCGACCGGCGCGGAGTTTGTTTTTTTCCTGGATTTTCCTTTTTCGCGTGGTCGGGACTGTCCTCTACTTTCGGGAAATATGCGGCGCGCGGCGAAAAACAATATGGCGGCGGCGCCGGCGGCCATCTTGGATCGCTAATTTTGACGCGATTTTCCAACCGGATTTTCGCCAAGATGGCGGCCTCCGACCGGGGTGACATGTTCCGGGCGGGGGTGGAGCTCGGCGAGCAGTGTTGCCAGGTGGGAGAAAATTTCTACCGTTTTTGGTAGTTTTTCCCCTAGGGCCCCGAAAGGCGAAAATCGAATATAACGACTTTTGGAATTTTTCAACACCACACGCCTATAGGCCAACGGGGCCTCTATGACTTTCTGGTATTTTTATTTTTCTCCACTGGCAACACTGGCCTCCACGGAGGTTGGAAACTTTTCGCAGACCGAATTTGACCCGAATTGATCTCCCAGATAGGGGTGAGCTAGAGTCGCGGGACAAACGTCATCCCACCCCGTATACGGTGCAGATATTGGGAAAAATCCGAAACTCTAACATTTCAAGATGGCGGCGGTGCCGGCGGCCATTTTGTAAAAAGTTGCAATTTCGAAAAAATTAAATCGCGGTTTTCGCGGGGTTGCCGGCGTTTTTCGACTGACAACCCCGGGTGACCTTTTGTAGTGCTCGGTGAGCCGCATCGAACGGTGGGGTAATTTACCCCGCTTTTGGGGTAATTTCCCAGATTTTGGGGAGAACGTAAATCGCGTGTTTTTCGATTTTTTTTCACATGGCGAAGTCGACCGGGCCTCGCTGATCATTTCTACCACCATTTTGGCCTAGATATATGGCAACACTGGGCGCTATGGCAGATTTCGGTTTCGGCGATTTTGCGAATTTTTTGACGCGAACCGATGACAGTTGCGCGCCTGCAGTTACCGCCAATCGGTGAGAGGTTTAGTCTACTACACTGGAAAAATTTTACATTTGACATTTTCAAGATGGCGGCGGCGCTGGCGGCCATTTTGTAATGGTTAATATTTCTTTTTGTTATATTCTTGCGGGTTTCAATCCCGGTACGGTGATATGGGTATCGAATGAAACATTTTTTCAGCACTATCGAAGCAAATTGGTGGCAACGTTAAAAAACCAATATGGCCGCCGGTCCAAAAATGCCAATATCATTTGTATTGTAATCCCTACAATATGGGTATCAAATAAAAGGGTTTTGCAAGTCAAATACAGCCACGTTAGAGACATTGAAAAAAAATCAAAATGGCCGCCGCTCTCAAAATGGCGGACCACTTTTGTTTTCCAACCCAGGCTTCATGGGTATCAAATGAAAGGCCTTGACGAGTAGAACACGACGACGTAATTGACTTTTCTAAAATTTCAATATGGCCGCTGATCCAACATGGCGACTGACATTTTTTTGCGATTTTCACTATATGGGTATCAAATGAAAGCACTTTAAGAGTAGAACGGATCCAAATGTGCGGTATAGTAAAATGACAATTTCTTTTTTTTTTTTTTTTACTTACCTCGATATGCTTTTGTGCCGCTTAGCAACTGTACAAGATTTTATTTTGAAAATCGCAATAGTGAGCAGCGCCACCGCGAGGTGCGCGCACCTCGCGGCACTTACGCTACCACACTCACCGTGAGCTTCTTAGTGTATTCACAACCTCACACAGTTTTTTATTTTCTTGCGACATAAATGGTCACAATTTTTCACCTATTTTGACCGACGGCCAAATGAAAGGATTTTAAGAGTAGAACTCCAAATGTGATTTATAGTGTAATGACAATTTCTTTTTTTTTTTTTACTTACCTCGATATGCTTTTGCACCGCTTCGCAACTGTAGAAGATTTATTTGAAAAATCTCAATAGTAGCAACGCCACCGCCGCACTCACGCGACCAACAGCGCCGTGAGTTTCCTTAAAGTATTTACACCCTCAAACTTTTTTATTTCTTGTGACACAAATGAAGACAATTTTTTACCAATTTTCGACCGACCGCCAATTTTTATTTTTTCAGTAGTGGGATAGACCACACCACCGCGAGGTGCGCGCACCTCGCGGCACTCACGCGACTACAATCGACGTGAGCTTCTTAGTGTATTTTAAACTGCACACGCTTTTTCAGTTTGTTTTGACTTAAATGGAGACAATTTTTCACCAATTTTCGACCGCCGGCGAATTTTTTTTTTCATTAGCGGATAAACCACACCACCGCGAGGTGCGCGCACCTCGCGGCACTCACGCGACTACAATCGACGTGAGCTTCTTAGTGTATTTAAAACTGCACACGCTTTTACAGTTTGTTTTGACTTAAATGGAGACAATTTTTCACCAATTTTCGACCGACCGTCAATTTTTTTTTTCATTAGCGGCATAAACCACACCACCGCGAGGTGCGTGCACCTCGCGGCACTCATGCGACCACACTTACCGTTAACTTTTTAGTGTGCTTACAACCGCACGCAGTTTTTCAGTTTCATATGACTTACATGGATACAATTTTAAACCAATTTCCAACCGACCGCCAATTTTTATTTTTCAGCAGTGGGATAGACCACACCACCGCGAAGTGCGCGCACCTCGCGGCACTCAAGCGGCTACAGTCGCCGTGAGCTTCTTAGTGTTTTTGCAACCGTACACGGATTTGTAGTTTCTTTTGACACAAATGGAGACAATTTTTCACCATATTTCGACCGACCGCCAATTTTTTTTTTCAGTAGTGGGATAGACCACACCACCGGCGAGGTGCGTGCACCTCGCGGCACTCACGCGACCACTATCAGCGTTAGCTTTTTAGTGTGCTTACAACAGTATATTTCTTTTTATTTTTACACACAAATGGAGGCAATTTTTTACCAATTTTCGACCGACCGCAAATTTTTTTTTTTCAGTAGTGGCATAGACCACACCACCGCGAGGTGCGCGCACCTCGCGGCACTCATGCGACCACGCACACCGTGAGCTTCTTAGTGTTTTTGCAACCGTACGCGGTTTTGTAGTTTCATGTGACAAAAAGTGAAGAGCAATTTTTCCCCATTTTCAACCGACTACCAATATCTTTTTCATTGGTGGAATAGATCACACCACAGCGAGGTGCGCGCACCTCGCGGCACTCACGCGACCACATTTGTAGTGAGCTTCTTAGTGTGTTTACATCTGCACAGAGTTTTTTAGTTTTTTGCGACATAACTGGAGACAAGTTTTTCTTTTTATTATTGACCGACTGTCAATTTTTTTTCAAGGCAGGGCAGACTACCTCACCGCGAGGTGCGCGCACCTCGCGGCAATCACGCGACC
>JAYEAL010000997.1:0-42893 GCA_036419045.1 Scirpophaga incertulas | reverse complement strand
TTGGACAGGGCAATAGGCTATTTATTACTAGACCATTTTAAGTTAAGGAATCATGGACAGGATGACGGGAAGTGAATATGGACTTAATTCTTGACTCCAGCGTTCGCGCTCTCCTTTTTTTTTGAGGGGGGAAATGCGACCTTATGCACCATGACACCGCGCTGGCAAGGCGCAGCCGTGTGTGGGGCTCTCCGGTCAAGAGGAACGGCTTACCCACTAAAACCCCCCCGAGTTCTCTAGGCGCTCTCGCGATTCGACCGCCATGTGTCCCGGAGCGTTCGCGCTCTCCTAATACTCACAAAATTGGTACTTTGGGGTGGTATATCAAGTCAGAGTAAAATTAGAACGTATACGACATGAAGAATGGGATCAAAAAGCGAACAAAGATTTAATTTGTAGGATGTTGGAAGATACAAAATATTGTAAAAAATGATAAAACATGTAAGTCTCTGCGCTGGTGAATAAGTAACCATTTTAGTTGAGAGCGTTAGTTAGAAATATGGTGAAACTTACGCAGATTGAAAATGAACCTGGTGGGTATATTTTGCTGCTGCTCCAAGCTATCGAGAAGTTCCTCAGATGGATTAATCAACGCGGCGTCAGCATAGTCTCAATTAAGGAAATTAAGAGTGACGGAGCTAACCTGTCTTTGTTGCTATCAGGAGAAAGTCTCTAAATCTAGTTAGAACATTATATGCGGAAAATAGCTTCATCCGGACAGCCTTCACCTGCGGCTGCCATGCCAAACACAGGTCAAATACTAATCCTAAGTTTTTAACCACTTAGCGAAACAATTGTTTCGCCAAAGATTACTGCAGGTAACAAACTATAGTCAAGACTATTTATATAATACGAGCTGCCAACAGCAATTGCTTGGGATTTAAATCTGCAAGTTATCAGCACGCAAGTGATAGTGAAAATGATTGCGTAATGGAACTTATAAATATTGAGAAGAGAAGTAGGGATAACATCCTGTGAGACAATTGCAACGATATGGCACTATCGATAGGTAACTATGAAACCAGTCAAATAAAATGGGAGATATGCCAAGAAAACGTAAGACACCAGTGAGTAGATCGAAATCAACCGAATTAAATGCGTTGCTGAAATCTAATAGAGTTATTGATGTAGGTAATTTTGGTTAAAGCAGTATTCGTGATATGCCCCATGCAGAAATCAAACTGTAAAGCATTCGGGAGATTATTATGATTTAGGAATCTGGTAACCTGACGGTAGATTTGTTTTTGAAGATCATTAGGTAGGATGGAAATTAGTTTAAAATCTATAAAGTACACTGAATTCAATTTTTAGGTAGAACAATAACGAATGCCTATTTCCAAGTAAAAAAAGTCAGATTTTTCATGATTCGGTGGTTATCTTGCGTGTAAATCTGCAAGTCATCGGCACGCAAGTGATAGTGACATGAAAGTGATTGCGTAATAGAATTTATGAATATTGAGAAGAGAAGTAGAGATAACATCCTGTGGGACAAGTGCAACGATATGGCACCAATCAGATAATGAGTCCTCAAGCCGCACGCGCTGTCGACGTCCCAACAGGTAACTATGAAACCAGTCAAATAAAATGGGAGATATACCAAGAAAACGTAAGAAACCAGTGAGTAGATCGAAATCAACAGAATTAAATGCGTTGCTGAAATATAATAGAGTTTTTGATGTAGTTAATTTTGGTTAAAGCAGTATTCTTGATATGCCCCATGCAGAAGCCAAACTGTAAAGCATTCGGGAGATTATTATGATTCAGGAATCTGGTAAGCTGACGGTAGATTTGTTTTTAAAGATCATTAGGTAGAATGGAAATTAGTCTAAAATCTGTAAGGTAAACTGAATTTAATTTTTAGGTAGAACAATAACGAATGCCTATTTCCAAGTAAAGATAAAAAAGGTACATCAGAATTAATGGAGATATTTAAGATGTGTGTGATAATTGGGGTAAGAATTTCTAGAATAGGGAGAATCATATTGCGTCTAATGCAATCACTACCAATAGCACGAGAAGTTATCAAATGAATAGTTCTTCTGACATCACAATTCGTAAATTACTCAAAAAACAAAAGATGTAATCGGGTTTAGGTATAATAGAAAGATTGTTTCAAATTTTTGATCACCACAGAAGCGCGATATTGAATTTAATACTTAAACTCCTGGAGCTATTATTGCTGGAGAAAACAAATCTTATATGTGTTTGTGTGTAGAACGGATACAGATTCTATCTATCTTTGTATCGATCAAAATTATATTTTGTTTACTGATTTGATATCTAGATATCTAGATATCTTCATATCTAGATAGGAGTGTGGTGTCACTCCTATCTAGATAAGAAGAAGGATAGTGAACATATTATATAAATTAATATTGATAAAATATGTAAATGCTCAGATTTATAACTGCATTTTTATTAATATAAATCATTATGACGAATAATCGAAGAATGCTCAGCTTTATTTACTCAATCAAAAATTAAAGATCGTTTTAAATAACTCTAATATTGTATGGCAAATTTATAAAATTTAGAAAGGCAGTTTATAATCGATCAGATATAGGATGCTACTGTGTTTGTTTCATGACGATTTAATTACAACTATAAAATTATTTTATTTACTTGTTACATCTATCATTATTTACAAGGTTATCATAGCATTGATTGAATTTTAGAATCGGCTTTGGATTGCAGTGTTAATTAGTAATTAACAAATATAATGATTTCTTTGTGTTTAGTTTTCTTGATGCTGATATTTGATGAAACAATTTGCATGTTGATGAGTTCAAGGAAATTGTGGTATTTTAACTGAAACATAATATTAACCATATTATGCCAGCGGTAGTAGGACCACTATAACTGTATTCTGCAAAATAATAAAATTTCTGTCTGAAATTCCATTTTGAACTACGACTCTATCGTTGCTCTATCGTAGTTCAAAATGGATATCTATTATGACTAATAATAGATTAACAATGCAACAAAATGTTACTTTTTTCTCTGAGAGCATATGGAATTTAAAAAATATATTATTTTACTTTATGATACAGTAATGTTGAGATGGCTATGTTGCCATTGCTAGCTTTCGGCTTGATAGAGTTTGATCAAATATTTTGTGTAAATAGCTAAACATATTTTAGGTTTAATCATTATCATTTAACAATTTACTAACCTTGATAACCGAGAAAGATAACCTTATGCTGGAGGCGAATGATATATCAATGATATTTTTTATTTAAATAATTTAACTGCTACTGTAATAGTTTAACTGCTTTCATGATTTCGTCGTGAAGCCATTTATATATTTCTAATTTCAAACTTTAATCAGCAAATTGCTAGAAAAGCTTGTCAAAATTAACAATCTTCTATTTATAAGAAAATAAAAATACCGGCTTTGGAAGAACATAATTGATATAGTCGCGCACACACGCTTTATAAAATAAAAGCTTTGAGTATTTCTGTCATCCACCGTTCAAACAACTGGGTATTTAACTTTTTACTGTTTTCGCTTCTATTTAGAGAATATAATTTTTTTGAAAGAATGCTAAATCTCACTGAATCGAATATTTTATCTTACATTTTATATCCATTGATTAAGGATATTACTGAATTATTTTGTTGCAAAATTGGTACAATTCGTTTGTTACATTCAGTTCACCTGAATCTCTGTGTATATAATATGTAATCATATAATTATAAGAACTATCCTCTGATTCCTAATCCTCAACGCACCTTCTGTGTCATAAGATGTTTGTTAGGCATTGATCTGTTGTTCCCGGAAGTGGCTTTATGCTCCCGGGGGCTCCCTACACGCTTGAGGAAGGCCATCCCTGGGGTTTTTAGTGGGTAGGCCCCTTCTGGGGAGGAGAGCCCCACATAACCGCCGGCTCGCCACAGCCGGGTATGCAATTTAATGCATTTTCCTCAGGGAACAAAAAAAAAAAAAAAAAAAAAGGGGTCGATGACAAGAATGCAGCACGGGCCTTTGTTTTTTTGTTCCCCTGACGAAAATGTATTAAATTGCATACCCCGGCTGGCACAGGCCTATAACTCAAATATTTAGATTAATAGCCTTAACAAAAAAAAATTGCTTGCTTTTTTAAAGTATCTTTTGATATAAATATATATATTTGATTATCGGGGTCCAGTTTTCCTCAATTTACAAAGAATCTCATTTTCAAGTCGAATGAAGAAATAAATATAAATATCCCGATCTAATACATACCGAATGTAAATTAATAAATATTTCTTACGCTTTTCTTGCAATCCTTACCCTTTCCAGCATTCGTGGTTGTGAAAGAAGTTGGAATTCTGTAAGTTTATTGTTCTTTATTGTAACTTTAGCGAATAGGTACATGGAAATTAATCATTTAAAAAACATCAGATTATATATATATAATATATATATATATATATATATCATAGTAATATACATATAGAATTATTAGAAATTTTGTAGTTTAATAAGCTCAAAGCATCATACATATATCAAATTCAAAGAAATTAAAATAGATATATACTATTTAATTGAAAAAAAAAAGAGTTTTTTTTAATGTGTTTCTAAATACATATAACCGTCTAAGAAATAAGCACGCAAATCAGCAAACACACGGACATTCACGCAATGCTTTATTTACTCGAAATCATCGTGGTGATAATAATAAAGCAGCTAAACAAAAACAGCGTCTGAAATTATGCGAACGTAATTATTGCTTGGGAGACTCGCTTCTGTATATATAAGCGTGGCGTGCGTGGACACACATAGTTCATTGCATGTTCGTACACGGCACACAACACAAGTATATTAACTTTCAAAGAAACTTACAATCAGTCTAGTGTTATGGCGCCAGTAAACGCAGATATTAATGTGAATGGGAACGGGGCCTTTATATTGGCTAAAAAAGGACTTCCAGAAATCGTCGAAAATGAGAAGTTCACCCAAGGGTACGTAGTTCATACGCCAATTAATTTGTGTTCTTGAGTTTGATTGAAATAAATATATTCTTAAATTTGGCTTTATTTCAAAGTTATACTTTACATAATGTATTTGATAAACAACTAAAAAAATAAGTTTAATTTTCTTAATATTCTTTTTATTCATGACTGTTCACAGAGAAATTATCAAAATTTTACTTGTATAAAAATTTACATATGGAAACATTTATATCGAGATCAATTTAAGATTGTGTTTTTTGTATTTCGAGCCCTTATATAATTTTTTAATTTAATTAAAAATAGCACATAGAAAAAATTATGTACCTGTATTTTCACAAATCCTCAGTTAAGAATATCGAACACAGAATAAAAATAATAAAATCAGGAAGATTGTAACTAAATATAAATTGATTAAAATAAAATAATTAATTAATTACATAGTTTAGGCATTAGTTACTTTGTAACTCATGTATACAATCGCCTTCATCGTTATTAGAATGACAAGAACAAAATATTTAAAAAAACATGTTGCATGAAAACTTCTTTTTGTGAGTTATAAAAAAGAATACATTTTTAACATAGGAGTTGTATAAACCATCAAAACCGCATTAAACAGAAAAATCTAAATTGTGCTTACTTAACAATTGTTCTCTTAGCGATACTAAATACACCAGGCTTTAATATTTGTTATTTAATATTATTTTTTTAATAAATAAATATTTGTTACACTTACCCCAATTAGCCTAGCGCAAACTAACCTCTATAAGGCTTGTGCTATGGGATCTAGGGTAACGGATAGACATACATACATATATAAATAATTTTTATTGAAATATATATCAACAACCATGACTAAGGTACAAATGCTTGCATTCATCACACAAACATTTGCCCCCACCGGGATTCGAATCCGGGACCTCAGAGATGGCGACACCTTGAAACCGGTGTACTATCCACTCGACTATGGAGGTCGTCAAAATGAAGAAAGAATCATCAGTTTAAATGACTTGTCCCTGGCCAGTAATGCAAGAAAAACAAATATTACATTTTTCTGTATCTACACATGAGCGCTGGGGTCGATCACTCAATAAGCTTCATTGAAGTTTGATTAGTCTGCCTTTAACGATTAGTTATTAGTAGCCGCAAGACGAGAACTGCGTACCGAGAATCTCGCCATCTTGTCAATCATGTTTGTGTCGCCAGTAATTTGTTACCTAGTTATTTCTTAGCTCAACTAAGAAACTGGTTTTTACAATATACCGTTTTTTTAAAGGAAATATACTATAGTTATTTTGATTAAACTTTATGTTAAATATTATTTTGCTGATTGTTGTGTACATGAAGTTTTGTTCATGTAAAACAAACGTAATGCAAAATACGGAATACATGAAAATAGTTGTTTTTGCAAAGTTTATTTTGATTTATTATTATTATTTATAACTTTCAAAAATTAAGCAGTAATAATTTTGTTTGACTTAAAAAATAAATTGTCTTATAGCATAAAAATTGAATTTGTAGAGTCCACAAAAAATTCTCAAAACGTTTTTTTTAAATCACACATTTGCCTTAACCATCGAATTTATGCAAATTTTGTTTGTGTTGTTTTTACTACATACTTTGTTTTACCTATTAGTTACAAACTGTTTAACACATTTTAAATAATCAACAATTTCTAAATAATTTGTTAATAAATAATTTTAATTAAGTATACTTATTGATTTTTTTCTTTATACTAAACAAAATGATTTACATTTATTGCTGTTTATGTTTAAAATTTACCAATAGCAATATAAAATATATTTTTATTGTATATAAACTCTGTAGTAATATTAAACCACTTTTATATGAGCGTCATTGAGTTATTGGAGGGTTCTGCATGCTACAATTATTTATTTCCAAGAATTTTTCTATACCCATAATAATTAAATGCTAACATGCAGTCGAGTCGGGTATTTACCCATGTTTTCGACAATTTAAACATGTTACACCTGATAAAATTACTAAGTTATATTTAAAGTTCTGTGTCCACTAAAGGTAGTATTTCAATTTCAGATACTCGTACGAAATATTGCTGGACACAGCCAACTTCCTACTGTCAAAAATAAAGGTGCGCCCGCGCATTGGCGTCATCTGCGGCTCTGGGATGGGTTCGTATTGGAAAGACGGTACTTATTAATTTGTTAAGTTCTTCGCAAGAGATATGCTTGGGTATGGATTGGAATACCACTAACATCATTTTGAACTTTAGTGAGCATTATATTGTCCGAATTAATGTTTCAATTTCTCACTGTTTACTAATATGAAACATACATTGATTATATATATTGATTTTAAAATGTACCTAAAATTTACATTTACCATATTATCTAGTTTGATGGAAAAATAACAAATCACATTATTTCATACGCAACGCATGTTATATCAGAGAAATCTATAAGATGAAATCCACCAACAATTTACTCAAAAACCTAAATTCACTAACAGAATAAACATGTTTAAGTACAAATTAACATTGCTATTATGTACAATCACTTGGTTATCTTTTACTGTTAAATTATTACGTTAGTTTCGTTTAGGTTTTCATATCCTTACAAAAATTGCCAGTTATCAAAATACCCACTTATGAATACCAAATATTAATAATATTACACTTTATTTGTTGTTGATAAGCCGTAAAGTGCTGTTTATGTGATTAAAATCGACACTTTTGTACGTTAAAAATCTGATACATGAATGTTTTACACTCTGGTAAAGTTAATGTGATAAAAGGGAAAAGTAGAAAATTCGCCCGCTTTGTGCTTTATCTTGTTGAGTTTCCAGCACATAGGTTGAAATTCAACTTTATGATGTTAATTCTAACTTAAAGTGTTTGTAATATAGGCCAAAAATCTTGTTAACTGGTACCTATTGTTATTTCCTTCAATTTCTTTCATGTCATGTTGTTTTCGTGTATTGTCTGTTTTCATTCCTAAATCAATAGGTATATTAATAATATAAAATTTAACATGATATATAACTTATAAGTTGTTTGTCAAATAAAAAGTATACTCTAAGATTTATTGTAAAAGAAGTTTATATTCACTATTGGAGACCCAGATTATTAAGTAAAATGCTAAGACACAAAAATAGTCCAAACTTGTTTTTAAACAACAACTTTGTATATGTATAACTAGCATTTTTGCCCGCATATCCCATAGTACTGAGATGTTTCCCATTATAAAATATCCTTAGTGCTTTCCTGCGAAGTAGTTTCATATCAAATATGTATTATCAAAATCGGTTGTCGTTTGTATCGCATTTTAAACCGTAACAGAGTTACTTCCACATTCATAATATTAGTATGGATTACTGCATGTGAATGCATAAAAGGTTTAATACGTAATTTTAAGTAGGTACGTTTACGTTTCGAATATATTTCATTATCATAATTTGTATATTTCCGGAGGGAAACCCCAACAGGGAGTCTACTATCTCCACCTTACCTATTTCTGTTGCAAAACAGCAGAATTTGCATTGCTGTGTTCGAGTTTGAAGAATAATCTATATTATATTGATATATTACTCTTTATATCGGTAGTGATATTATTGTGACTACACCTTATCCCTATGTCACAAGTTAGTAACGTATGCTGTAGTTCTTCTTGTTATTGTAGACTTACAACCATCTGGTGCCCACTTGATGGTAAGATGTAAGTCTCTTTATATGTCTTTAAATTTTATATATAAAAAAGAACTCACAAGTTATTTTGATACATTATTGATTTAATTAATGGTTTTGTCAGATATCTATAATTAACAGTTGAATTTAATTAATTAAATAAATTTAAGTCAATTTATTTAACAATGCCAGCTTTTAATAAGTTATATTAAGAAACGGTTTAAAAAATATTATTTCCTAGAATATGTTGATTTTTGTTTGCAGGTTCATTAGCGGAGAACATAGAAGATGCCGAATGTATTCCCTACGAAGATATCCCTAACTTTCCAGTTAGTACAGTGGAGGGGCATCATGGAAAGCTGGTTTTTGGAAAAATAGAAGGTGTACCAGTTGTAGCTATGCAAGGGCGTTTCCACTATTACGAAGGATACCCTCTGTGGAAAGTAAGTATTACAAAAGAATAAAATTAATTTAAATTTAAGGTTAAGTACGCAAATTGAATAGGTAACTTTGGGGCAAATAATATATTTAAAGTATTAGTATTGATAATATGGCAATAATTTTTTCATTATATGATTTATGATGAACATGAATTGTCTAATTTCATCACAAATAGTCAATGTACTCGGACGTCACGCGATGTGTCTGTCACAAAGGGAATATGTGCGAACTCGGAATTACAACTAATTAATGGCAGTGATAACATTTGACTTATTTGTTCGAAGCGTTCACATCATAATATTATCAGCAAGAGCAATTAAATAAACAAATTTGTATTTTATCTCCGTCCATTAAAATTCCAAGTTTCCAAGCGAAATGAAAATTATTTCTTGTGAGTGTAACAAATTAATATTCCTCTTTCAAATTGGCTTCGAGAAATTTAAAATGAATTCATATGGAAAACTAATTAAACTACGATTTTTAATTCGAGTCAGTAAAATGACAAGTGCAACTGTCACTGATACAAAAAAGGGTGACCCACTACAATAGTGATGTTCGGCAATCAATAGATTTAGACATTAAGTCATGCTTTATTTTATTAGGTATCAAAGCGTTTTTTTATGGTAAATATGTAATACATACCATATTAAATAATATGATTTGTGACACATGACACTGGAAATGTCATTTTACTGACTCGAATTAAAAATCGAACTTTAGACAACATTTGTCATGTTAATAATAATAGGATACATACTTACTGACCCGACGAACTTCGTGCCATGACATGAAATGACACGAGCCATCAACTGTAAAAAATATCAGTATTTCAAAACCAATGTCATAATTTAAAAAATCTTTTTAATTGTTTAGGTTTCTTTTTTATTAATTGAATAGCCTATGTGTCATTCTTGACAGAAATAATTCCAAAAAAACATTTAATAATTTAAAATGATTCATAAGTTCTTGAGGTTCCAGTGATGTAACTAAAACTACTTTGTTTAGACTAGCATATTATAATCGACTTAGCTGACCTGGCGAACATCGTCAATGACAATCAAACTAACAGTCAATGACATACCTAACAGTCAATGACATAGTGACATGAACTGTCAATTATGCAATCGTCAAATTGAAATAATCATAATCAATTTTGTGGCATTTTTTTTCTCTGCCTCTTTTAATAATCATTCCGCCAATCTGGACGGAGACAAATGCAATAAATAGTTCTTCAGTATAAGTGATATAAGTAACTAACACGACTTTAGTTTATTTATATAAAAAGAAATTAATAATAATTGTTGTTACAATGTAACATTAACTGGAAATGAAACAAGGACGACATCATAGTATTAATTGGAACCGCATATGACACGATAGTAATAACATGAACCGGATATAGCATAATAGTAATAACTGGAAAGGGATAGGGTATGATAACAATATTTGACGCCATGAAAAAAAAACGTAGTTAATATATCAACTACCAACCCAGAAATTCTAACGTATTTCAGATACAAATAAGGTCAGACTGTAATAGTTACCGGGTCAAATATTTATCATTTTATCATCATACTGCTGACATTTCGAATAATCGGTGGCACGATAAAAAAATACTCAGTCAATAAACTTCACGACCATAAAATATTTTGTCCCTCGTAGTTACATTCAACATTTAACGTTGCTAATTTGATAATCTACGAGTATTGAATATTGTTTTCATAACATGAAAAAAAAAACAATTTGATAGCAATCTTGATTCAATTCACTGAGTAGTTGCGTTTGATTTAGTAAACGTTCCCTAATATCAGTGATGGTAGCTTGACCCAAAGGAAAATACCTTCTTCTCGACCCCCAGTGGACGGGTTATCATAATAGTATATTGAACGCGAGAAAGTCAACAACAATTCCAATAATCTATATAATATGTAGGACAATACTTATATAAAAATGTTATTGTGAGTTTTATTCTTTTGCATTCATTCTGTATATAATTATTAAAATATTTTTCAACGAATATAAGTACGACCTTAATACCGTTATACGTAAATTGATGGATCGGAAAACTAGTTTACTACAAAATAGTTTATTTCATTTTAGTGCTGCCTACCGGTGCGAGTAATGAAGCTACTTGGCGTAGACACTCTGATAGCCACAAACGCAGCGGGCGGGTTGAACCCTAACTACAACATCGGAGATCTGATGATAGTCAAGGACCACATCAACATGATGGGCTTCGCCGGCAACAATCCCCTGCACGGACCTAACGACGACAGATTTGGACCTAGGTTCCCGCCTATGAACAAGGCCTACAACTACGAATTTAGAAAAATAGCTAAAGAGGTACGCTATTATGATTTCTACGCATAGCATAGACCACCAAGGCGATAAATAGAGTAGATAATACGATAATAAGTATTTATGTATGAAACTACCATCTTGTATGAGGTTTTAGAATTTTGCTGTTTTCAAAGCAATGTTTCTTTAATTAAAATAAGCGAATTAAATGCCGACCCTAAATAAAGTTGGGAATATGGAAGAAAAAGAAAAAGGTGATAATGATTTACAAAAATAAGTGTTAAATTAGAAAAAGTTCAAAACTTTAAAACTAAAATAATGAGAATTTCATAGGTAATTATATTAAATTCTACATCATTGCGGAAGGAATCTAAGTTTCATTATTCAATTAATTTTATTGTTAAAATATCATTATCAAACCATTTGGCTATAAAAAATGTTCAATGACGCCCTTATTACTAGCACTTATTTCATCCACTCTAACACAACAAAAGGTAGCAATTGTATGTTACAATTATTTGATTGTACGCTGTAATTTTTAATTATGTAGTTTTAGTTTTTATGAATATACCAAATTAACATACTTTCCGTATTTTAATTAGCTATAGATTCAGAAGTTATTTAGATAGATAAACAAATTTAAACGACGTAAATAATTAATGATTAAGTGCGTTATTAATCGAAGCCGCGAATTGATTAATAAGATTTATTTTTATTCGAAGTAGGTATTAAAGATTTTCTAAATTATTAAAACTATTTTTGAATATATCTGTAATAGTATTTCATAAGAATTTTCAAGAAAGGTGAATAACGTTGCAATGCAAGCCGAAGGCTTAAAGCCTAGCGATATAGCGAATAAAGAGGCCATGAACATTTTTTGACGTACTTATATAACGTTACATACAATACTTTTTAAGACGATATAAAACTCGATACAAACAGTGATTACCAATTGGCAAGAGACACATTGAAACCTAACGTAAATATATATAATATATACTAACGTATATATATATATATATATACATATATACAGTTATACTAATTACACCGGAACGGTTGCCGGTGTAATTAGTTGGCTAGGTGTCGAACCTTCAGTTCGTGCGCCTTCCACAAATACACATCATTGCAAAGCTGAACATAGCCATCTGAGGCTTCAGCATAGGTCCGTCCAAAAAAAAAATAGAAGAGCAGGGTTGTGGAGGTTGTCTTTACGGTGGGTGCACAGTTTATCAAATTCCACCTTACCAAGAAAGAAAGCAAGATCTCTGAGTCGACCCTCGAGCTAATAGCGAATTGGTGTGTGCTGGATCTGCAGATCTCTGAAGAAGGTTGTCTACGACTCAATAAAAAGATCTCGTAAATCTCCGACTTGCGATATACGCCGATTTAATACTAAATGTATTAAAGATTCCAAATAGCGCAATAAAGGCTTCAAAGTGTTGACATAAAATCTACCACTTGGAGCTAGAATCTATTGACGAAGCTGAAGACGGCTAAGTTGTTGTCCCGACTTGAGCTATGAACCGAGATTGAACGCTTCTATTAGACCCTAGAGCCTTATTAACCTGACATTATATAGAAAGTATCCTGGAAATCAGTCTTAAACAGCTCAAATATAACAAGAGATCAGGTGATGATGAAGTTACAGCCGAGCTTTAAGGTAGGTGGATTACTAGTTCGATAGGCCCTACAGCTTTTCAACTCCATTATTCTCAAAGGTAAAACGCCTATTGTGTGGCACAGTTTGGCACGGTGGCACTGTTCTTCATAACTGAGGATGGAACACAGCTGAAGAATTACAGACCCATCATGCTGCTTAGTCACAAGGTGTTCTCAGGAGTTATCACCAATCGTCTCGTACTCAGGTTTGACGATTTTCAACTTCTCAAACAAACCGGATTGTAAAAAGACTACTAAGTAATCTAGACCACATGCATATATACTGCGCCGTGCTTTATTTTTTACAGATATATAGACTATGTAACACTTGGATGTATATGAATAAGGTTTAAAAGACACTCAAAGAAAACGCAAAAATGTCAGTCCAAATCCGAACTCGAAACCGATATAGCTCCAGCGATGTGCGAGAAAGGGCGATGTGATATCACCGAAACTGTTCACCGTTATGTTGGAGAATGTATTTAGGTTTTTGGACTGGAGAGGAGTGGAAATCAATATAAATGGCGACATAATGACGAACCTTCGTTTTATTGATAATATCGTAGTCATGGCTAAGTCAATGAAACACAATGATTGAAGACCTCAGTAGCTTCTTAATAATCCGGCCTGAAAATGAACATGAACAAGACGAAAATCAAGTCCCATGTATTACTCTGGAAAATTTACACTGGAAATTGACAAGTATGTTTACCTGGGACAAATAGTCCAATTAGGTAGGTACAACTTCCAGAAAGAGGAAATCGGTGAACATCGTAAGAAAACGCTCAAAACTAATATTGTAAGACCGACCGGGTGTGGAGATCCATAGGAGTGGCCTATATTCAGCATTAGGCGTCTTTTTACTTTTTCTTCATCGAGACCACCACCAAGTGCCACTGTGATTATGTCAGACTCCAAAATCAAGGCAGCTAGATCGGGATCACCTACTAAACGACTAAGCTCAGCCTGAGCCTTGGCCATAAGGGCCCTACGGCTTGTATGGAAAGTGGACGTCTATTAGTTGAAATTAATGAATTGTAGATAGTATTAATTCAGTAGTTTGTTAAGTAGATAACTTTCACTTTTTGTAAAATTTGTGTTAACCGCGAAACACTTAATCTATATGTTTATTCTGTAGTCTTAAATCTAATAATCTAAGGCGTATTCTGTTAGCCCAATAATAAGTGTTGTTATAGGGAACACAGTAGGATATACTTTTCTAAAATCATAGTTTTCGTGATTTCATTAAAAAGACATTAAAGAAGAGGGATACAAATAGTACATTCATTCTAATGTAATTGAGCTAAATTGAAAATTACACACAAGATTGATATTGAACACGAGCCGCAAACAAGTGCATAATTTTCAGACGAATAGGTAGTTTTCAAAGACTTACGAGTTTTAAACTATTTTTAACAGCTCTGTGAATAATTAGAAGTAAAAAGGTTTCTTTCTTCTTTCTTACGTAATAATACATTTATATCATAAGACAGTTACTTCTTTTTAATATTTTTTTTCAGTAAAAGTATAATTACAATTGTATTAGGTTTTCCTATTACGAGCAACTATGTTGAAAAAGATTAAATTTTTTATCTATTTATTTCCTCACTTAGTCTACTAGTATGGTTATTCAATAGACTAGTACAATTTATACTAAATAATAAATTAAATTTACAATACAATAAATTTACAATTACCACATAGAACTTATTTTATAAAGTGCCACCAGTATGAATTCGTTCATAGAACAAGTAAAAATATGCAAATTATAGGCAGTGAGGTTGGGTGTGCGCAACGTGGTACCTCCCGAAGAGGAAGTGTGGGCTTGAGAAAATTTGAAATGATTCTTTGCTACACATACTTGTCCGGAACCTCTAAAATAACCATCCCTAAAACCCGCGCATTAGACACTTTGCTTCTTATTTCTTTAAATTATATATATCTTAATATATATATTTCTTGTGTGCGTGTGTATGTGACTGAACTCCTCCTAAACGACTGGACCAATTTTGATGAAATTTTTTGTGTGTATTCCAGGGGCTTGAGAATGGTTTAGATTCACAATACGGTCATATAGATATTGTTTTTCAGCTAAATTATTTATTTAAAAACATTTGAGACAACGTGAGACAACGTGACATTTGAGACATTTGACAGGACAACGTCTGTTGGGCCAGCTAGTATATATATATATATAATTATATATATATAATTATATATAATATATATATATATATATATATATATATATATATATATATATATATATATATATATATATATAATTTAACAACACACACACACGCGAACACACCTATACACTCACTCACACACATAGATTGGCACAAACACACACAATTAAATCTAAGATAAGAACACACGCAGAAGCATACGTGAAATGTTGAATGGGAAGGCTGGTCTTCACGACACAGGGAATCCTAGTGTGGAGACCAGTGATACTGTTAACAATTAAGTAATAAATGTATTAATAGATACTTATCATCATAATGTTTTGTAACAGTAACCTAAATTGTACTGCGTTGTTTATGTACTCAAAAAAAAAAATTAAAAAAAAAAAATTAAAAAAGTATAGCTAACTCTCTTCGGACCCATAGCTCATTGTTACCTACTCGTACCATTCTTAGTACAAACAGCGTAGGGTATTTTAATGGAAAAAATGGATACACCGGATACACTTTCTTATATACGTATTTTTTATATTATTTCTTGTATTTTTTCCAGTATTTAACTTCCATTCGAAAAGTTTCCTGCAAATATTTGTTATATGATTAGAAAATGTCAGACATGCCGTTAGTGATACTCCCAACTTCTTTAACTCAGTAAGTCTCATCATCTCAGTGCGCCCTCAATATTCTATGTAAAACTAATATAAATGAAATCCAAAGATATCATTACAGTACTTCACTTTTGCATAATGATCAAAATCAAAATTAACTTTATTCAAATATGACTTTATAGAAAGCTCTTTTGAATCGTCCAATTTTTTTCCCCTACCACCCATTCAGGACGTATTTTTTAATAATTTATAATTAATTTAAATATGTAATAAAAAAATCAAAAATTAATTTGGGTAAAAGCATGGAACCCTATGAATATAGGTGGGTACTTATAATTAAATAATGTAAGTAAAATAGAAAACATCAATTGATACAGATAATTTATCACAAAATAGATTCAAAGTTTACAGCGGAATATACAGAAACTTTTTTATTTATTTCCATGACTTACACAGTTCACGGTCAGCTGTTATTTAATGACGATAACTGTTAGTGATCAGGAAATCAAATTAATTGTCTTTATAAATAAATAACAGGTAAAGAGTATATCAATTGTTTTGATAGGTACTCTTATAAATAATAGGTAAAGAGTATATCAATTGTTTTGATAGGTACTCTTATAAATAATAGGTAAAGAGTATATCAATTGTTTTGATAGGTACTCTAATAAATAATAGGTAAAGAGTAAATCAATTATTTTGATAGGTACTCTTATAAATAATAGGTAAAGAGTATATCAATTGTTTTGATACGTACTCTTATAAATAATAGGTAAAGAGTATATCAATTGTTTTGATAGGTACGCTTATAAATAATAGGTAGAGTGTATATCAATTGTTTTGATAGGTATTCTTATAAATAATAGGTAATGAGTATATCAATTGTTTTGATAGGTACTCTTATAAATAATAGGTAAAGAGTATATCAATTGTTTTTATAGGTACTCTTATAAATAATATGTAAAGAGTATATCAATTGTTTTGATAGGTACTCTTATAAATAATAGGTAAAGAGTATATCAATTGTTTCGATAGGTACTCTTATAAATAATAGGTAAAGAGTACATCAATTGTTTTGATAGGTACTCTTATAAATAATAGGTAAAGAGTATATCAATTGTTTTGATAGGTACTCTTATAAATATTAGGTAAAGAGTATATCAATTGTTTTGTTAGGTACTCTTATAAATAATAGGTAAAGAGAATATCAATTGTTTTGATAGGTACTCTTATAACAAGTTGCTTATAGGTTAGTAACGAACGTGTTTTCATATTTTTATCGATTTTCAAATTAAAAGTTTCACTTGCAAGTAATTGCCTCAAATAAATCATTATCAGTATGTTAATACTACCATACCGTTATTACTTATTCGATTTAAGAGAGATTTTAATGATTCCAGTTAAGGTATACCTAGAAAGCAAAAGAACTCGCAGACATTGGAAATATGTATAGGCTACGGTTGATTTAAGAGAGATTTTAATGATTCCAGTTAAGGTATACCTAGAAAGTAAAAGAACTCGCAGACATTGGAAATATGTATAGGCTACGGTTGTCTAGAGTTGTCGGAATGAGAATATCAACTCCCTTGATACAGACAACATTTTTAAAATATGCTGTGATGCAGGTGGCGAAAGAACTGGAGATAGAGAACATTGTTCGTGAGGGAGTATATACATGCCTCGGAGGACCCAACTTCGAGACGGTGGCAGAACTAAACATGCTTAAAATGGTCGGCGTTGACGCTGTTGGCATGTCAACTGTGCACGAGGTAATTATAAAATAGCTTCCTTTTTGCAAGTATAATTCAATAGTCTACTTTTGGTACAGCATCATACGACGTACACAATATTATACGGGGTATTTTGTTTAAGATGCGATGGAAGTCCAGTAAATATGGAGCACACACAGATACTTGTATATAGACTTGCAATTAGTCACTTATACCAGCTATGAATAATATAATATTAAAAAAAGAACTGATTCTATATTCCTATCATAAGCTACTTAACTTTTTTTTCTTCTTTATTTAATAATTGTTATCTCTAAACTGAATAAACTAAGTATTTATCAATAACAGTGTCTCCCAATAAATAAGTAAATAATTCTTACAAAACCTATATACATATCTAGTGTTTTCCCATAAACCAAACTTATAAATGTAATTTCCACAGGTGATCACAGCGAGGCACTGCGACATGAACGTGTTTGCCCTGTCCTTGATCACAAACGAATGTATTGCCAGCTACGATCAATCCGGTGAGGCCAACCACGAAGAGGTTTTGGACGTGGGAAAGGTGCGCCAGGATATCCTCCGCAAGTTCGTATCCCGGCTCGTCGAGAGGTTCACCCAGCTAGGGGGCTCACACGAGAAATGAACATATCCCCATGAAGACCGAAGGAACTCGTTCGTGGACCCACGACATGGATTAGATTATCCATATCTGTCATTTTAACGACAACCAAAGAATAGTTACAGATATATGGAAATGTACAATACCTAATAATTCAGTCATTAGTGAGAGGTAGGTCCTTAACAATTTAATAGGAAGCGATATGTTTTTTTTTTAAATAGAAAAGAAAAACGTTCTAATCAAAGACATTGTATATTTCCAGATACTTTATTATTATTTAATTAAATACAAAAAGAAACTCGTTTATATTGCGGTATTTTCATACTGCAATGTAAACAACATATTGTTGAAAGCAAAACAATATAATTAATTCATAAAACCATATTTTACCTTGTGTTTAAAAAATAGAAAAATCTGAATTATTAACAGTGTTTAATAATTAGTGGTCAAAGTTTATTTAATTTGCTCATATATTTTCTATTATAGTTCCTTTAGTTCTTTACGCTTTAATTTATTTTTAGGTTAGGAAGTATGTATATTTAACTTTGAAATAACTTACAAAAATTTAACGGGACACGTAATTTTAGTTATAGTCTTTATTTAGATTAATAAATATTGTTATATCCAACAGATATCAATATAAGTTATCGTTATATATATATATTATATATATATATATATATATATATATATATATATATATATAATATATAGTCTTATTATGTAGTAAATTCTGATTTGTCAAATAGAGATTACTACCGCATTCACGTACGTATTAGTTTGAGTTTAAGGTCTCGATTTTGAGTCTTGCTCTGTAATACGGGAATTAATAATTTTAGTTCATCATTGAATGACCTAGCATCTTTTACTATGGAATAAAAAGATAAACATGTTTAATAGAGATTTGATAATTATGTGATTACGGCAGTAAAAGAAAAACTACGATATATAGTATGTTTTACATATAATTTATTTGCTATTATAAACATAATAAATAGTCATATAAACTACAATAGTTGTTTCTTTGGAAATAGGTATGCAAATTCTTTGCACGCTTCATCGATATTGTCGTATCTATATTTGAAGCCATAGTCGAGTACTCTTTTGGGCACCACATGTTGGCCTTTAGTCATTATCATGGCACGTTCCTTATGTAAAAAGAAATCTAGGATCGTTTCTGGTACAGGGAAAATAGCAGGACGCCCCAACGCTTTCGCGAACGACTGGAATAGAAAAACATTTTTAATATCTGGCTGTCTTTAATTATTTATTTAGTCTTCAATTAATTATTAATTTTCTGTATACATCAAAGACGCGAACCAGACTGACAATAATTATCTGTAAAAAGTAGCACGGACCGTGGACAAGAAACAATTTTTTTTTAAATTATTTATTACCAAAAAAAAAACAATACATTTTCTTACAATTAATTCTTACAATGGTACTACTAAAACCTCTCGGGTTTGTCTGTAGTACCAATTATGCTTTCGCGTTAACATGAAGCGAGAACAATCTTACAAATCATATATGTAGGTATTCGTACAATTTATACTTTTATAATATCCCCAGTTTCTGGGGGAAAAGATTTCGCAGTAGGAGTCCCATTTTATATTGTATTATGTTATTATTCTCGAAACTATAAACATATAGTTGCGCAAAATCATTACTAATCTTTAACGAAAACATATATTTTATTATTTATCATAATTCATTTTCTACAACATGTTTGTAAGAGTATTCCAGAATATAAAAAACGTGATTTTGTAATATTACATAACAATCCTAACAGCAAATACTTTCAAATCTTTTTATTGCTAAAACTTAGTTTTAATTTGATTCTTATTACATTTAAAAAACATATCTGAATATAATACTTTAAGTGAGAAATACCGTTTTGTTGGACATTGGCTGGACAATATTAGGTATAATTTTTAATTTTCATAAAATTAATGGTATTTAACAATTACTCAAAGTTTTCTAAATACTACTACTTACTTTTGTAAACTCCTCATTTGTAATAACTTGAGGCGCCACTCCATTTAATACTCCCTCAACTTTATCGTTTTCAATTGCAAACTGAATTAATCTTGTGAGATCATTGATGTGAATCCAAGGGAGATACTGCCTGCCAGAGCCAATGCGACCACCTACTCCAAAATAGAATGGAAGAAACATATTCTTTATCATTCCACCCCATCGACCGAGCACTGCACCCGATCTTATAATCACCTAAAAGGCATAGACTGTATTAGAGTATTAGTCAATTAGTCTTGCCCAGTGGTTACATATAAAATTTTAACATGTTAATTTATTAGTTTTCTCACACTGTACGACGGTTCACTTGTGTTTTATAGTGCTAAAAGAAAACAACTTTAAAAATGGATGAGAAAAACATGTTTTAAACATAATTTTATAACTTTATTCAGTTTTATTATGAATATGTATACGTATGAAGTAATAAATGTACTATATTTATTTTAATCGACCTTGCGAACTCCATACAGTCTCATACTCTTCATACATTCAGTTAATAACACGTTAACAGTGGAAGGTGGTGCATTCTAAAATTAGCTTTCTTCTTGTAATTATAATTAGCACTACTTTTTTTTATGTATACGAGGGCTGCTAGTTATGTATCCGGAATAAAAAAATTAAACAAACGTATATGGCTAAATATGGGTTTATTGTTTTTCAACGTATTCTCCGCGATGATCGATATATTTTTGCATACGTTGAAACCAATTTTTATTACATTTTTTCCACTCTGATTGCGGTATCTCTGAAACGTGATGTTTGAACGCGTCGACGGCATCTTCACGAGTCGAAAATCGTTGACCACGTAATTTAATCTTTACATTTGGGAATAAATAGAAATCATTAGGTGCCAAGTCTGGGCTATACGGTGTATGACCCATCAATTCTATTTTTTGACCCTCCAAAAATGTATTTGTTTCGCGTGATGTGTGACAGTTGGCATTGTCGTGGTGTAGAATGATTCAGCGTCGCTTGTTGTTTTTACGTATTTCTTCAAATACTTCCGGCAAACAAATAGTCGTGTACCACTCGGAATTGATCGTTTTACGATTCTCCAGTGGTATTGTAGCCACATGACCATTAATACCAAAAAAGTAGGCCACCATTTGCTTTAAGGTGCTTTTTGCACGAGTCACTTTCGTAGTGTTCGGCTTATTTTGAAACACCCAAACTGTAGATTGTTGCTTAGTTTCGGGATCATACGCATAGATCCAAGATTCATCACCTGTGTAGATGTTATAAACAGATTTTGAGTCACCTCCGTTAAATTTTTTAACATATTCTTGCACCATTCGACGCGAGCTTCTTTTTGATGCTGAGTTAAGTTGTGCGGTATCTAACGCGAACAAATTTTTTTTACGGACAAATGTTCATGTAGTATTTTATTAATGCTTGTCATACATATGCCCAGAGTAGCCTCTATCTCGCGATATGTAACATGACGGTCTTGCATAATTAGTTTTCGTACAGCTTCAATGTTTTGTGGCACAACGACTGATTTCGGGCGACCTTCCTTAACTTCGTCCGTGAGCTTACTCCGTCCACGATTGAACTCACTAAACCAATGATACACAGTGGTTTTTGATGGAGCTTCAACACCAAAAGTTGAAGTTAATTGGTCTATGCACTGTTGTTGCGTTAAACCACGTCGAAAATCGTAATAAATCATAGCACGAATATTTTCACGTGTGAGTTCCATCATTTCAGTTATATGTATTACAACGTATAGTTTAATGACGCCGTTTCGTTGACCATAGAGATAAACTTTCGATAAGGTTGCACCTTAACAATATGACATTTTAAAACCATCAGAAACAAAACACTAGCGTACATAAGGAAAAAAAATAGCGGCCAGTATTTCAAAAAAAGAACGAATTTTACCATGGAGGTTATATATTGCGTTTAAAAATGTTGAAATCCCAGATTCCGGTACTTAAGTAGCAGCCCTCGTATAGATTGTATGATAAATGTTTATAACCCTAAAAAAATGGGCACATTTTAGGGATTCAGATATCCAACAGACTCATTTCACGTGATTATTAAAAAAAGCAAAACATATTGATATTAATATTATGATCGATTCAGATTTGGAGGAATAATCAGGGGATTACGAAACTTTTATTTTTGTGTCCTACAGGTAGGTATTTTTTGTCCGAGCTGCAATTGTTCCTATCACATTGTAAAGAGGAGGCTAATGGTTCGGAGAGTGGACTATTATATTAACACTCCTATAAATGAAAAAGACGCGTAATAATAGCAGTAGTAATTTTATCGATATTTTAGTGTTGTTTATTGATGTCGATATTTGACAGATTAAGAAATCGCTTGATTTTGTAGGTTGCTATCTTTTTTCTAGACATATTATAATTTAAATCAATAGGGTACTTCCCTCTATATTAGAAAAGATCTAAAAGCATATAACTATGATATTAATTAGTCGGAACCATCATGTTTAAGTACATAAAATAACAAAAATAATATAAAAAATTAGTTACAAAGTATTTACTTTTTTAATCTATACGTAAAACAAGAGCGAAACCATAGGCCGCCATGTCGTGATGTCATAAGGTACTGTAAACTTATGCGTGTCAATGTCATTATGAATCATAGTACGTATAAAGCCGCAAAACAATAAAAAAAGAAGTTTGTAGGTTGCTTTTTCAATGTAAGAGAACGTTATAAATACGTAAGTTAAATTGAAATCGCACGTGAATCACACTATGGAAAGCAGTTTTGTAAAAGGAGATAGTACGAATATACCAAAAATAAATGCATTAATGGTCGGAAAATTCTTTGCTGCAAATTCCGACTTTTGTTCTGCCGAGTTACGGAGTATTAAAACATCAATGTCAGTATTACTTTTTTATTATTATTCCTTTATTAGTTGTTTATATATAAAAGATAATAACTCATTTTCAAATTATGAATATAATAATACATAGAGCTTTGTTTATTATTTACATGCCGTATTGACGTCATCGCTACAGAGTAACAACTCGTGCGGCGCCTTCGTCTAATTACGCGCGAAATTTGAAAATATTAAATTTTAATGCAATTTTTATAGTACTTTACGAGTGTATAAAATTTTTATATTTTTATTATATGGTTTACTGACACGCAAGGATCAAATTAAGATTCTTTTCAAAAAAGAGATTAATTCCCTATTAGCTTTACTTAAGCGAGTACTTGAAACCCACAATAGGTACTAATAATGAATAATATGAAGCCATTCAGTGTTTCTAGTCCTCTGACCAATCATCCTGATCTAAATGATTAGGACTCTTACGTTTCCACTAAGCCATTCGGGTTTAGGAGAAGCGTAAAAGCATAATTTGCAAGAAACGTGGGGACTACAGCAAAAAATCAAGCGATATGAAAGAAGCAAAACATAGTGACATAGCTAGAGCCGTATACTCTTTGGCTAGAGCCAGCGTCTTGATTTTATTGATTTTTTTTTTAAGAATTATGAAAAATTGATTTTGTCTCCAAGGTGTTTTCTGCCAGAACTGCAGTTAGTCCTATCGTAAACAACGAGAAAATAATACACAAATGTTAATGGTGAAATAGGTATAGTTGCATATGGTCTGTACTGTAGTATTGTTTCAAGATATCGATAGTTTCAACAGATGTTATCTTGGACGTTATATTAATTCATTAGATTGCTGCCAATACTTTAACTACGCTATAATTTAAGTTAATAAACGTTATTTGGGCAGCTTACAGTGGGACGTCGGGAATGGTTCTCGAGGATCGTAAACGAACTCTAGAGAGGGGAGCCCCCGCATTCTACACCCCAGTTGACGACCCAATTGTCGTAGTCGCCAGATGCACCCGTTTTCTGCTGGAGGATAGAATTCTAGAGACCTCCGAGTCGGTGACGGGAACCTGGTCCTCAGAACCTTGGGAAAGGTTAAAAATACGCTGGATAGATGGGGTACCCGGATGCGGAAGACCACCTGGCTCCTTAAAAACTTCCAACTACAGGAAGACACGATCCTTACTAGCACTGTTGCTACGGCCAAAGAACTAGGTGGGGAGATGATGGGTCGTCTAGGTGCTGTCGCGAAGGGAAAAGTAAAAACTATTGCCTCGGTGCTTATAAACGGAGCAAAGAAAGCAAAGCGCCTACTGGTGGACGAGGCTTTGATGGTCCATTTTGGATCCATAATCATGGCAAGTAGGTTGACCGGGGCAAGAGAGCTGGTTTTAATGAGTGATACTAACCAGATCCCTTTTATCGACAGAGATCACCTATTTCAGATGCAATACAGTAACCCAGCTGCCGTAACGACAGTCACAGAAACCATTCTCTGCACACACCGTTGCCCGATGGATGTAGTGTATGCGCTAAAGGAGATATACGAAGGCATACACACGTCTAGGAAGGAACTGAGGTCCCTGACGAGCACCATGGCATCAGAAGCAGAGTCTAAAAGAACTAACTCAGAGACTCTATTCTTGACCTTCACCCAGGAGGAAAAGGAGGAATACGAAATGAAAGGGTATGGTACCGGAGAAAATTCCAAATTGCTAACGATACATGAGGCTCAGGGGCTGACGCACCGTAGAGTAATTGTGCTGAGGGGCAGAGAACCGAAAAACCCGGTCCACGATATTCCTCATGCTGTAGTGGCTATATCTAGACACACGGAGTCCTTCATCTATTATTGCGGGGACCGAAAGGAGGACGACGCCATCAAACGACTCATAACCCCGTCATGCTTAGCAACTGATGAAGAGATCAGAAACTACAATTGGCAAATGTCGTTCAAGGACCAAAATAATGCAGCGATCTAGGTGCCAATTATTTTCGTACCTCTAATTCTAGTTTTATTTAAGTTAATATAAAGTTAATGTTTGTATTTTGTTTTATTTTTTAATCATTATTAAGTATGCATGTGTATATGTATGTTAATATATAGGTATAGCGTAAGTTTAAATGAGTATATTGTATTTATATTGTTAGCTGCGTAAAAAAAAAAAAAAAAAAAAAAAATTGAGTACATGTTAATTAAGAGAATTGTAAAAAATATTTAATTAAGAATTATAAAGGGCATGGACTACGAGTCTGTGGAGTAGCAAATGTATAATTAAAAAAAAAAAAAAAAACGTTATTTGAAAAGCATAAGTTTAGCAATGAATAATGGTACTGAAGGTCAAACCCATTTCTTACTAATTTCTAAATCAAGATATCCTGTTTAAGTTTAAATTATTTTCAGCTTAAGCATTATTGGCGCAAAGTATCTTAATATCATAAGCTTCATAAACCGCCCGTAAGATATTTGTTCGATCAACAGGATTTATAAGAGCTTCAATTGTAAGATTTTTTATTTTTAATGTTTCAAGGTCAAATTTTACTTTGTGCTATTTCTTTTATGAAAATTATTGTTACTAATAATAATAATATACACTCGCGAGCAAATGTATGGAATCACATACTTGGAATTGATTCTGCGCGATTTTGAGTACCTACTTACTAAATAATAATTAGTTAGGAACAATAAAAATTTCACCATGTCATACCAAGTTTATTTATATCACATCAATGTTTAAGGTGTTATCCCGGATTAAATGAAGGAGTTAGAAAAACAAGGAATTATGGAAAATTAATAAAGAAAAAAAAAAATATTAATGAAATTTTTAATTGGAATTGAAATTAAGTTTCAATATTTTGTGTTCTCTCCTCTAACCTCAAACTGCTCGAAAAGATTCTATATTGACCTAATCAGCTTCTGAATCGATCTCTGCTGGATATCTCCCCACTTCTCAATCAAAACCAATTTCAGCTATTCACACTTGTAGAAACAGGATTTCTGAAGCAAACTCTGTTCCTCATGCTCAATGAGCTTCAAATCCGAATTGAGCGCTGACTAACAATGTGCCGATACCAATTTGTCCAGTCGTTGACACATCTACCTCATGAACATTTTTGATCTCCTACTGGACGTCGACACCAGTGAAATGACACGATAAAACGGTAATCCCTTTCGGATATTGCCTGCATCGGCACTATTCACGATTTTGGTTTCGAGATAAAGTCACCAGTCAAAAGTTTCTTTCATACAAATAAGCATTATTTTTGTATAGGTAATTAACTTATATATAGGTACATATGCAAAATATCAATCTGGGTATTGAATGTGACACGAAATGGACATTACGCTTTATAGCAAAGTGATATCTTTTTAGCTTACCTATGACTCTAAACGTTTTTATTACCATTGTAGGTGCAAAGAGAAAGTGTTATCTGAACCAAAAAATATTTTAGTAATTAGGTGAAACTTATTCTCCAAGTGATGTTTTCTAAAAATAAAAATAATGCAGCACAAACAACAAATTACATAAAAAAAGATTTCGATTAAATTATAAAAAGTAAATAATTAATATTAAAATCGGTATTAGTGATTATATTACTAACTGACAAATACTTACGATTTATCTCTTTATATGATACCTACATACTTAAAATCCAATATTTTTGCCAAAATAGTGAAGCAAAGAATAAGTTCAGGAAGCAGTGGGCAGGGCCAAAAAATATGAGAAATGATCTCCTAACATGAATACAAATAACATGAAACAAATCAAGTTATCAATATGCCGACTGAATCTGCAAATACGACATAGTCTTCAAAGGAGCCCGGACGATCATCAAGACCCGCATCAATAGATTGTTGTTAAGCCTACCTATTTGTCAATTCTCTTGCAATGTTCCGTCTTTAAAAATATTTTGAATATTCCTTAAAATATGCCAGTATATGTCTCTTGTATCATGGGTATATTGTACATTTTAACATTTTCAAATTAACTTATAAAATTCAAGTTCAGTCTTGGTGAAATGCCCTTGACTGTTTACATGCATTGAAGCCAATTTATGGTTGTATTAACTAACCATCTTAACAGATTATTGAGTGTTTTAAAATGCACCATGTGTTGTGAAAAACAAGAACCAAAAAGTAATAATTGTATATGATGATAAAATTGTAAATGACTATTGAATGTCTGAACTAAACAAAATCAGTTTTCTTTGTTGATATGCATATACAAGGCTTTTATCTCATTATTTTATATTATATATATGTACACTCAGGATGATTAAGGCAGCTTCAGGGAAATTTAAAAGATAGAACATTCAATGAGCATGCTTCTGTCATAAAGTATTAGAAATGTATAAACTTACAAGTCTGACGGGGGGCTCAATTCTGGCAGCTTTTTCCCACTGTACTGTCAGCTTTGAAAAAAAGTCACTTCCTGTAGTAGGGCTTGTCTCATCATATTTGTTAACCTCCGACGGCTCATATGCCCCAACACCAGTTAGCACAACAAACACTTTTGGTTTATTTTGACTATCATTAATTGCTTTTGCTAGTGCTTTTGTTGTATAAACTCTAGAGTTCTGAACATTCTGTTTAAATCTGAAATATTTGAAAGTTTACAAAATCTGTATATCAACACTCAACAAATGTTTGTTACCACAGAGGATTACTTGACATGTAATAAAAAATGAAAGTTAAAATATTTAATCTACAATTACAAACTACTGATTTTGCTACTAACCCTGGTGTCCAGGTTTTTGTAAAATCCATAAACTGTTGACCAGCACAGTTGACAACAGCATATGTTTGCTTAGGTAAGCCAGCTACTTCTAATGTGGACCAGGAAATATTGTTAGCAGCTGGCATACGAGCCACATTTGCAATTTTGTAACCACTAGCTGTAAGTAATTCACCCAAATGTTTCCCTATGAAGCCAGTCCCACCACCTATAAATGGTAACTTTACCTTTATTATATAGATTATTAATATTAGACTAAAAACAGTTTCTTAATTAGAAAGATGGATATATAGTTCTTTATGAAAGGAATGTGTTGAATGAATATCAATTATCTCATTAAGAGAATTATGTTCAATAAAAAAGTGTAAATCGTTATAATAATATTATATATATAATGGTTGGCCATCACAATAAAACTGTGTAATTTTTTTCTGTAATGCATACAGCCAGTATATTTTGCAGTACATTTCTAATTTATTTATTAATATCAAAAAAATATTCAGAACACCCTAGCAAAAATTAATCTGATTGGATAAAAAATAAATAAAATACATTCATAAAGTAAATTAAAATATTTTATTAGGCCGGAAGAATTATTATATTTATTAATATAGAACTATTATATTAATTTAGTATTTTATTTATGTGATTCTTAAAAATGTTTGCCGATATTCGCATTAATATATTTTTGTTTTTTACATTTTGTTTTAGGTAAAATTAGTTCAGAAGTCTCAGATTCTATACACACCGATCAAAACATTTTTTGTTGCCATGTTATATAATGCAATGCTAATAATTAAATGCGATGAAATCGAAAATTATTTTCTACGGCAAAATCACCGCTTTGATTTAATCATTGAAGTAAAAAGATGAATAGATATTATTTATTGTATTCAATTTCTGATAGATAGAGGTATGTACCTGTTAACCTGTTTATTTTCAAAATAAAAGGTACTTTATTTGACACATTTTTTTTATGAGACAAAGGATATAGCGACTATACTGTCAATTCTTTCCCTTATTTTTGTAATTTAAAAGGTTGATGAGTTAAACGCCTAATGATGTGAGTCTATGAATAGTATTTCAAAGGATATTGTTTTAGCTGATTCCGCGCAGTTGATGATGACTTGTCCAACAAGCAGACAAGGTCGACACGTGTTTCGTCTCTCAGCGAGACATCTTCAGGAACTGTTGCCCGCTCGGTGACTCACGAGCGGCTTAAGCCGCTCGTGAGTCACTCTAGCGGAATACTGGTAAACCAATTGTCCATGGTTACATTACGGCCTGTGCCCGATATAGGTTCTATCATTCTTTTCACAAGTGCTTTTGTAGAAGTGTCTTGATAATAGGGACCTTCTGGCTGCTTTCCGACGTAAATTTCCAGTTTTTTTTTGTATAAAATGTAATAACGTCTACCAATGAAAAAAGCTTCATGCCGTATTTCGCTGGCTTACTTGGCGGAATCTACATGCTCCTCTAAAAGCTTCCAACATTTCATCCAGTGTGACATATTCATGAGTTTTATAATGCGTATCGCAATTCGCGACAAATGCCTCATAAATCTCCCTAATTGGGGCTAATTTATCGACCTTATTTCGATCTTGACGACTGTGAATGATGTCAAATCGTAACATTCGTAACAAAAACTGAAGTCGCGGCTTAAATATTACAGCATGAATTATTTCTATACCAGTGCCGTCACTCGCCAAAATATCATCGATTGACGTGTGTGATGATTTATGTAATCCGATCAGGTATAAAATTCCAATCAATGCTTTTAGCTCAGACAGATTGATTAGCTCACAGTCACGTTCTCTTACATAATTTGGCTTTACAGTAGTAATTTTTATATTTGTGCACTCTTTAATATGTTTCAAGATATCATCATCCAAAAATAAATACCACGCTTCTAAAGGATTTGTGCGGTATGTAGGGGAAAATGCTGGGTTTGCCAAGAGAAAGATAAAGAAAAAGATGAATGTAGTGGAAATCATAGGTTTGAGAGGAATGGCTGGAGTGAAGATAAAGAATAAATTGCGAAAAAGTGGCAAAAGGGAAACGGTGTATATGAAGGTGTAGTGACAAAAATCGATAAGGGAATCTTTAAACGGCTTTTACAAGTGGTAAATTTTGTAAAGCAAATAAGAATGGGCCACTTGGTAAGAGACGACTTAGACGAACATACATGAACAAAGGAGATAAACTGAAAGAAGGACAAGTCAACAATACCACTCGACGACGAGCATGTATGAAAGTATTGAAGTAATGAAAGTCGATGAAGTTAGGAAAGTATGTTTTAATAAGTGGAAAACTGTAATCTGTACCTATCCCCATCGGATAAAGGCGTGGATATTTGTATATACATTTCTTTTTTCTTCATTTTTCTTTCCTTTGCATCCACAGCTCTGTCTTGACGTTTTTCATGATATAACACTCTTTCAGTGGCACAAATAGGTTCATTTTGATCTGGGTTATTTGCAAGCCATCGGTACGAATAGTATATATTCGGACCACAACGGTAACAATCAACTTGAGGGCAGTGAGATGTCAAAATCAATGAAATGAGTCAACATCAATTTTCGAAAAATAATTATTAATAATTAATATTAATTCAATTATTTTAATTAACAGTACGCCAGACTCCACTGGACTTAGTAAGAGGGTAATGGAGTCATTTTAATGTCTCGTGTATTTAATTGATAACTTAATTTATTACTGTCAACGTCAACGTCAATTCGCTCTCAATTTCTCTGCGACCAAAACTAAAGACAGATGTTTGGCAACATTACAAGTCTACTTTAGAAATCTAGTCATTATAGTTTTACATGTTATTATTGCTTACAATAAAAAGCAATTTATAATATAAACATAATTTCACAATTACAAAACAATATATTTTGCTAAATACTAATAAAAATTTGTAAGTTTTATACATGTCCGGTACATAAACATAGCATTTCTATTTTCTTCTGTGCCGACTCAGTTTACTTCACAGGTTTACTTTGTGCTTGGAGTCATTAGTGATGATTCCACTGTTTGTTCATAATGGTGTTGCATACGTTTGGAATTCTGATGGTATGCATTAAATACACTTATTGAATTTTAACTAATGAAGTGCAAAAGTGTAATATTAATATTATTTTTCCAGATTGGCACCGATTGCGAACTGAATACAGAATATGTGGCTCTATGATTGGTTGCATTGCCACATATCCAAGACAGAATGATTTCTTGGGTAGTATTTGTTTAATGAAATTCTAAAATGTACTAACATAAATCCACATTGATTGTTATAATATCATTTTTGTTTTAGGCCTTCCAATGGCTTTAACATCTGAAGAAACAGCATTTTTGGTAGAACGATCTATATGTGAATTAATAGATTTACCTAATCTTACAGAAAAACCATCAAAAGAAATACAGCTTCATGTCAAAAAACTAGAAGAAAGGTTGGCAATTTTTTATTTTATTGTGTAAAAAGATTACTATAGTTCATAAGTTGCCTTTGGTTGTCTAGACAGAAACGTGGGATTCTTACAGGACAGAACTAAACTACATGTGCTTTTTTTCTATTGACAGTTTGGGCTGTGTGGCCATTGAGATGTTTATTTTCAAATGTAATAATTTTATTCATATTATTGCCCAGTAACACTACTATGTATCTATGTGATTTTCATTACTAAAAATTCATATCTACATTTTTTGGAATTTGTGAACAAAAGCAATTTAAGGCAACCTGTATACTGTTGCACATACATTCAAAGGCTATGTGAAGCCATCCAATGTGTTCTACATCAGCATGTTTGACTAGTTAGGCTAGGCTCCTGCCCCTCATTAATGGTGTATATGAGCATATGTTTTGATGATGAAAATATGATTTGTTTGGATTTTTATTTTGTTTCCTTAAATAATGATAAATAACTTATTATTATTATTATTTATCAGTAGCATATGTAGTATTTCTTCCTGTTTCTGTAATATCTGTATAAAATTATATTTGAATTTATATGTGGAGAAATAACCAATAACTGTAAATTTAAGTGGGATTATGTTTACTATACTGTCTCATTACACTGACAAGGAGTGCAATATTTTAGAACTGTGTACTGTAATTATAATAAATAATCCTTCAAACATTACTTTACTTTATTTTAAGTTAGATTTGAAGATAGATCTTTGTATCCAAGAAAGCTTGAGTGTATAGTTTTAGAGTCTTGTTGAAAGAACAAAAATTTTCTTTCTATTGTCAAATTATCAGTTGAGTAGTGACCAATTTATATTTATATGCTTCAAGTCCAAGTCATTTATTAAAATATAATATGTTTCTAGTCACTATTCTCATCTTGAAAGATAAAAAAGGATTTCTTTAAATTATTAACTATTACGGCTTTGATAGCGTTTTTCAAACACTTTGGATCTATCAAATTATTAAACCGACACACTATGATCCTAAAACATACTAGCCGTCTCATAAATCAATATCTCTTTTTTAAGTGATTATAACAGGTTTTTATATATGTTATTAAATATTACTAACTAAATAAACTAAAATATTTATTATAAAAAAATATTCAAATATGGAAATGACTATTTTACTCTGAGACACACTTTGACTTTCGAAGCTAAAAAAGGAGCAAATACTTTTTGTTTGCTTGTAATTTGTAATAACTCGCTTTTATACATCAAGGGATGGGGTTGATGGTGAATAATGGTTTTATTACAAAAATTACATGTTATTTCATCCAAGTCGTGATGTGTATTCATTGAAGGCGCACAATATCACTGGCGCACCTAGGATGTAACGACAGGTCCAGCCACAATGTAATTTGAATGAAAATTTTGTTTTTCATTACATTCAATAAACTTAAATTATTTAATCTATTAAATTTTACATCAGATATGGGATTAAAATTATATCATTTTCTTTTTTTTTTAATAATAATTGTTGTGTTTTAACACTTTATGCTTGATATGTTTTTTCTAAATAGATATCATTTTTATAAAGTAATGATAAAAATTCTTTTATGTAATGATACTTTTAAGCTCACAATGCCTCCTGAGATGTCGTTCCGTATAAAACAAAGTCGCTTTCTCTGTCCCTATATCCCTATGTATGCTTAAATCTTTAAAACTATGTAACTGATTTTGATGCGGTTTTTTTTTTAATAGATAGAGTGATTGAAGAGGAAGGTTTATATGTATAATAACATTCATTAAATAGTGGAGAAATACTGTTATTTTTGAGGTTTCTAATGTGATGTCGTAAGTAATAACATTCTTTTTCCGCTTACATTGCACACGCAGGCTGAACCTTATAAGATTTATCAAAATAATGTACTAAGTATTGTACACATTGAAAAGGTTTGCAGACAACTCCGCGATTTTATATGTCTACCTCTTATGGATATACCACAATAAGATTTTTTTTCGTCATTTACTTATTCTTCCGTTTTTAATTTTTTAAACTATAATCTATACTAATATTATAAAGCTGAAGAGTTTGTTTGTTTGTTTCAACGCGCTAATCTCTGGACCTCCTGGTTCGAATTGAAAAAATATTTTTATATTGAATAGCCCATTAATCGAGGAAGGCTTTAGGCTACATAACATCACGCTGCGACTAATAGGAGCGAAGAAATAATGGAAAATGTGGAAAAAACGGTAAAAATTATTCATCTTTGAGGGCTTCCGTTGCGTGCGATGCGAAAACGGTTCTAGATACCAAAAAAATATGTATGAAAGAATTTTTCCTCTTAAAATGATCTAAAAAAATGTCCGCGACAGTGTACGTCTATCTTTTAATGTTAACTCACTAGAATCGTGAATCACTAGAATTTTATGGTGATCAAATTTGGATATGTCACGTTGTCAAGATCGGGTAACAATAGCTGAGGTGGTTGTTTGCAAAAATAAATATGATGCTCAAAATAACTATTCCACGAGGACGAAGTCGCTGGCACAGCTAGTTTATTATATACAATATTCAGATTTTCTGTAGTGTATTTAGTATCAGCATTGCACCCGTGCGAAGCCGGGGCGAGTCGCTAGTTGTTTTATATATTGGAACATAACGTGCGAGATATAAATGTATGTTTTGTAATATACTTTACACATACCTCAATTCCTCGATTCCTCGAGTATGTGCAATGTCTATGATAAGGCTGAGTTTTCTTCGTTTTTAATTTCAGACTCACTCAAGAACAAACTGAAGCATTACATAAAAGAAAAATTCAAGAATTGACTCAAAAAATAGATATTATCATTGCTGGGAAACGTCAAAAATTATTATCACAAGGTGTTACAGGTACCAAATATATTTTACTTTCTCATGGAAGCTAGAGAGTAGATTGACTTTGTTAGTTCGATCCTCAACTTCAATAAATTTGATTCATTACTGCATTTAGAAAAATCTATCGAAATGTAGAAAGAGAGAAGTAGGGGATCTTTTACGTGTATGAATATGGATTTACCTAAAAAGTCCCTAGTGGCGGATGTTTTGAGGTAACGTTTTAGAATATATGTTTCAAGGGTAGTAATATATGATTATTTTTTTATAATTTCAGATGCTCAGTTAGATAGAGAGACATTATTACAAGAAGAAATCAATAAACTTCCAAAGTTATCACCTGCTTATTTGCTAGTGCATTTACCTACTGAACATTTTTTGCCAACAGGTAAGATAAAATTGAGACACTAGTTTTAGTACTCGTTTAACACCTTGCATGTTTTGAAAGCTTAAATCAAAATAATTATTATTTATTTATACATAAAAACGCAATGAATAATTTTTTGATTAGGCTAGTGACTATTTAATTTATAACCCAATTTTATTTCACATTATTATAATTGGATGAAATATTTCCATAAAGAGATGATATCGGTCGATCGTTATTATCAACTGATTATAACGATCGATCGATATCATCTCTTTCATCATTAGCCGTAATTACGGCTGGACTAAACGAGATGAGAACATTAGGAGAGCAATAGCGATAATGTACAGTTAAGTTTTAGTTCGATTGGACTGCTGAGATTAAATTCTAATTGAATTCTAATTAAAATTCTTCAACTTTGGATAAAATTGGTATTGCGCTAAATCTTACATGTTAGTTGACACAACTTACAGCGAAAGTTGGAACGTAATGGTACTAGCAACTATAGAGATGTGACCTCTCTGCTGCTCTCTGCTCTCTGTGAGCGTTGGTAATATAGGATTTCACTTGTCGTATTATTCGCAGCCAAATTGTCTGGTCACATCCGGTCCGGTCTGCATTCTGCAGTCGTGTTTATAGTTATTAAAGTCTGTTTCTATGCACTATTCAAGTTATTAAATTTTTTGCTAATTTCATAACGTTTCAGAGAAAAGAAAAGTAAATATAGATGTTTTGAAACCGACTATATTAGACACAGAAAGCTCGAAGCGGTATGCGGTTTTCAAGGACTTGTGGGAGAAAGGCTATTATATAACAAGTGGGCTGAAATTCGGTTGTCACTACCTTGTATATTCTGGTATAAACATTTTTTATTTTCATCAATGTTTGTTCTTTGCTTTGATTATTCAATTTAGTAATTCATTTTATTTTCAGGTGATCCTGTTAAGTTTCACGCAACGTGGATGGTGCGGTGTGTTTCATACACAAATACAAAATTTTGCCCATCTGAAATTGTTACATTCGGACGATTGTCCGTAGCTGTAAATAAGTTAGCTGTTTTCGCTAGTGTTAATGAAAGTGGAAGTGTAAATTATCAAACATTAAAATGGCATGATTCTCCTATAAATGGTTAAATTTTGTGTTTTTTTTCCTTACATCAAAGAAAATTCCATTTTTGAAGGTTCCGTGTTAACACATTCAATGCCGAGGACACGCTTGGCGTGTTCAAGTTTATTGAAGTCTGTACGCCAAGAACACGCCAGGCGGGTTTTTGATGTTTTGGTAATATGTCTTTAACGAGGCCAGATATTCTGCTCAAATTATTACTGCATAGATTTTGAAGGATCTGCTATGGTTAAATTAAGCGGCAACCGTAAAAACCAAGTCTGATTTTTTTTTGAAAATAAGGTTTTTGCAGTGCCAAGAACACGCTACGCGTGTTCACTTATTGGAGCTACCTTTAGGCTCTCAATCTTTTTATTAGATTGACCCCTTTGCTATTTTTAAGTTCAAAACTTCTGTAGCACCTCTGCTTCGTCATACAGAGCTGCAGTTGGGTATAAGGCTGTAAATAGACCTACTTTTAGGACGCCTCTGTTCACTCTGTCTTAGGAGATAAGATGCGTTTACAGGTTGTTGATAAATGACTGACATTGAACTAAGTAGACCGTCTTGAGCTTTTTCTAACTGTTGGCTGCCTAAGGTTTTTCGTTACGTGTATTACGTTTCATAAACTACCATCACATATTTGCATGATGTGCATAAAGGTTTTTTTATACATAACTACGGAGTATCTGAAGAAGACCTCTAAGGGCGCAGTTACTTTTATGCTGATTTTGAAATGAACATAAACTTTATTTTATTGTGCACCATTTAAAATAAAATAAAAAATAGAGATTATGTATGTATAAAGAGTGTTTTTTTTTAACTGGGACAGTATGGGGAAAACCTAAACCATTAAAGATATAAGGAAAAGGTCTTAGAAACCATTTCATATTTTTTTGTGAAAATAAATTTGACATAGTAACTTTTTTGGTCAAGCGTGAGTTGTTCTTGGAAATTGGTCATTTTGATGATTTTTTTTATGTGGATCCGGTTTTAATTCTACACTACAAAAATATTTTTTTAATATTTTTGTATAATTTAAAGTACTGGAGATTAAACATAAATAAAAATTTTGAATTTGGAACGCTTTTTGTACGTGTAGGGATCACCCGTGAAACCGTAGTATGGTAACTTTGAGCTAACAATTTGTATGGGAATCTTTTTATTAAATATGACTAACCTGCTGCTCAGATTTTTTTCTTCTGATAGAATGAAATATTCCTAACATGAAATTGAGTCGATCCGCATCGAAAAAAAATCCTCGAAATGACTAATTTCCAAGGACAGCTCACACTCGACCAAAAAAAATACAATGTCAAATTTATTTTTAGAAAAAAAGGTGAAATGCTTTTTAAGACCTTTTCCTTATATCTTCAATAGTTTAGGTTTTCCCCATACTGTCCTAGTTAAAAGAACTCTGTATAATTTACTTAGACCGCCACATACAAGTAAAGCACTCCCACTGATTCTTGCTTGATTCTTACTTTCAAGATTTGTCCGTTTTATAGGAGGGGAATAGTCTGTTTCGTCTTCGTCATTTGTAACTTCAGTTTGCGGTACAAATTTAACTTGTTCTGTGAAAAAGAGATTCTTCTGTAGAAAAGGGTAAAGGAAAAAGAGGTAATTAGTGAAAATGCTTCAAAATTATTTATATCATACATAGGTAAGAGGAACCTACTATAATAAGTGCTTTAAAATATTTAACAAATTTTAGAATCAATTTATGACAGTTAGAAAGATCTTTTAGTCTATATCATGAATCTATATAAATCATCCAGATTCATGGTCATTATAAATTAAAGTACATGCATAATTGAAATTAATAATTGGAAACGTCATTAATTATTATTGCATGGGGATTGCAGTAAAAAAAAAAGTTTGAGAACAAAATATTTCACTATAATCTCAGAGTAAATAGAACTGGAGTAGGCATCAGTCAAATTTCTCGAACAAATTTTTTCTGTCATATCTTGCGGAGGACGAGGTTACTACTACACTCTAAACCAGCACACACACACAGAAAATTTTAACGTTTTTACAAATGCACACATGGACACATGACACACAATTTTGAAATTCACGCACACAAACCTTAAAAAAGTACGTTGACGTTCTATTCGAACACAAAAATGTAAAAGTGTGGGAAGTAATGAGACATCACCCAAAAGAATGATATCGATAAATCGCTTTCGTTCAATGAATGAATGTTAACTTGGCGTTAATATTTCAACATAATTAAAATATTATGCTTCGACATTTAGTATGTAGTCAATATAAAATTGACAGATATCGAAGGTTAATAAAATGCAAACTTATACTCAGTAGTTTAATATAGTAAATTATAACATCTAATAATTTTACCTAATTTTTGTGTCTTTTTAACTGCATATTTGTTATTTGGTAGGATATTAAGGTAAAAATACGAATTTTGTTGCATGAGAAGCTACAGAAGTCCTATTAAACCGGAAAATAAAATAAGTTTTATTGACACCAAGTTGCGGATACAACAAAAATTGTATTTTTACATCAAAATTAGATACTGCAACACCGACATTGTTATAATAACATTAAAAATGCGTTTTCTAAAAGAAATATTTTATTGAAAAACACGTTTTGATACACACTATAAAAATAATTGAGTTTTTTGACACGGATTGACAGTTAGTTCTATTATTCCCATGTATGTTATTATAATAATTAAATTAGTTTAATCGTATTAAATACAACTAAATATCAGATAGGGATCTTAAAAATACTTTAACAATCAACAATATCTCTTAAACGAAATTTTTTGATTTTTATCCTTAATATGTTAGCAATAATTTTGAGTAATTTTTTTTGCAGATTTATATTGGGTTATAATATTTTGTGAACTCCCATGCTCCGGTCACTGATGTAATTAATATTACATCATTAGGTAATTTTTCGACTGCACCTTTTAGTGTATTATAATCCGAGACGTCATTATTAAACAATATTAAATAAAGCGTACTTATTTTCTGTTTACTTACTTTGTTTGTCAATTATATTTTATTATTCAATAAGATTTAAGCATAATATTTTTAATTAATGTCAATTATTCCATTCATTCATTCATTCCTATTTACTCGTAAAACCAAAATATCGATATAGTTGCATCCCTATTTCAAGTGTGAAAATCAATTAGGGCTGCTGATTAAAAAAGATAATATTTTTTTACTAAAATTTTTAAGATGATGTTGGCGCTAGTTTACAGATGCTTACCTTTTAAGCATGGCTCTTATATTTCCTTTAACAAAATTACACTCACAAAGTAAGTGTTACTATTTTATTACTGCTATTTTTATAAACAAAAATAACATACAATGAGATTAACAGTGACAGATTGAGTAATTCGCGATAGATAAAAAAAAACTATTGCAAATGTCCTCCTCATACATCTTTTTGATTTCTATATATAGAAACCGCTAATAGAAACAAAACTTGTTACTTAACTGTTATTCTATCAAGGCACCTTCACCATTTGGTATTGTACAAAAAGTGTATGTCTCGATAGAATAACAGCAGTGTGCTACTTGATTTATCATCTATACTTGATTTGAAGGGAAGTTTGAGTTTAGTTCATTTTTACATTACTGATTGTTTTAAATAATGCACCTATATAAATACTTATAAAAATATTTAATTTAAATGGTATAATTGCTAGTACATCGTTATGTATAGAACTGTTAAAGTATCAAAAAATAGTAAAATTGTGTATTATTGTAACAAGGCATCGGCAATTTAAGACAGCAGAGTACCAAATGATGCTGTTACTGATTAAATTAATACCTACCAGATTAGAAAATTGTTATATGAACTATACAAATTCTATATGTCAAATGTCATAATTAATTGAAATATGATAATGTTCAACCCTAGCTCACGCACTCCCCACGAGACTATATGACGTCAGACCGCACTCCTCACGAGACTATATGACGTTAAATTTGAATTTGCAGAATTGTAAAACATGAAATTATGAATTAAATAATCAATAAATCTTAAAAATAATACTTGCAAATGAAAGGTGACACCATCTTTTTGCATACTTGACGTGTTAGACTTCTTTTTACACGAAAAAACAGCACAAATAGGCATTTTAGTGGGAGCTCTGTTCGCCGCGACATGCACAATGTTGTGTGACAGCCCATAAGGCAGCTCAACTAGTTTTATATAACGTACAAGATTCCGAGTCTTATGCTTTGGCAGAGGGGAATGTTAGACAATGGCATCTCCTGTCTTGGTTACTTTGAGACTATAATGCATATACTTACCATAAACTCTGTTTTTCGCCATTATTTTAAGTATAAAACTGAAAACACTGTCACTAACACCTTTATTCTCGCACAACACAAGAAATACTAACCGGCAAACGTTAGCAAAAAAAGATATAGCCGTTTTATGTATTTTACCTATAAACAGTGCCGTGGACACGCGAGGCGTGTTCACTATTTTTCAAAGTTGCAGTGCCGTGAACACGCCTAGCGTATTCACAGTATTATATCGCGGCATCTCGGTAAACTTTAAGAAAATCGTGGTGGCAGTGAATGAGTTAATAAGATCACCATTGACCGTCTGTCTGTTGTTTATATTAAGTTAAAATTACCATTTCGGCACCTTTAAACTGAAGAAATTGAGTTTCTGAATCAACGTTATCCAAAGGTCTCTACCGTTAGTTATTACAGAGGGTGTCTCATAAGTAATGTCGGATTTCGTATGTGAAAATTTCTACGCCTCAATTTAAACATGTCATAACTTGTTAAGTCTAGTCTCTAATTCTATGAACCGCTTCACTTTCTTTTAATCAGTCTCTCTTTGTTTATTTCACTCTGTTTCGCCTAGTGAGTGAGGGTACCGGAGGCCCAACCCCCCCTTAAAAAAAAAGTTTTTATTATAAATAGTATGGAGTGCGATAAATACGAAATTCGTGTATTGTTAAGACATTATTGGAAACCAAAATTTAAAACAGCCGTAGCAGTACATAAAATATATGAAACTGAAGGGGAAGACACAGTTAATAAGCGAACGGCACAGCGTTGGTTTAATCGTTTCATTGGAGATTTGACGCTCGAAGATCGTTCACGTTCCGGTCGTACACCTGCGTAGGATATTAAGGTTACAAGGGAAGCAGTAGAATACCAACCTAGTACCTACTAGCACTCGCCGATTATCGGACGTCCTTTGGACCATCTAAAGATACCATACATCGTCATTTAAAATCATTAGGTAAGGTCATTAGATAAAATCTAAAACGTTGTACCACACGAATTAACTGAGATTCAAGCGAAGCGCCGAATAGAGGTGTGTAGCCTACACACATTTGTCGTTTGAAATAATAAGAAGTAGCTCTGACAAGAGTTGTTGTTTCTTGTCGATTGAAATATGAAATATATACATTCGTCGTTTGAAATAATATGAAATAGCTCAGAATAGAGCTGCACTTTGAAGCACTTGTAAGAAGAATCTTGAAGCACACAATAACTTCGAGTCACAATTTCTGGAGAAGCATCTTTCAGCACATCTTCGAGTCGCGATCCCAACGACGCATTCTATCGCGAGGTCAATGCTCCCGGCTCGAACGTCCGCACGCGCCGCTGCCATCGAGGCAAAGGATCGAGTAGGGATATTTTGATACAAGTAAATACGAGTAAATACTCGATACTTTTGTTTCGATACCAAGTACTTTTAGTATCGAATCAATCTTGCGATACTTACTCGGTATCAAAAAGAGGTACTTAGTATCGGATCGAATCAGATCGTACTGAACTAAACTGACTGAATGAATGCAGTGCACTCGTGAACGACACTTGTTCTCTCGCTCGCACGCACACATGGCATGCACGCCTATTGCCTATTCTGTCGGTCCGTCGGCTGCCAAGCTGCCATTTTGTTTTTGCGTGTGAGTTTGTTTGACAGTGGGTGTTTTGTTTGGATGTTGTGTTGAATTTCCGTCGAAATATCAAAATTATAACATATTACTGCGTGTGTTTTAATTGTTTAAGTAAAAGTGGATAACTATTTGTGTTCACATTTACTATGGCGCCTCAAAATCAAAAATATGGACATATTTTACGAAAACAGACGAAGTTTCTGCAAAATGCAAGCAATGTTTTAAATCAGTAAAGTATTGTGGGATTATGTCAAACTTGTTTAAGCATGCCGCTGCTCACGGAAATATTGTGTAAAAACGGAATAAATGGTGTAAAAACAGAATGTATTATACAAATTAAAATTAAAAATTAAAGATATCGATATGAGTAAGTATCGATACTTCAGGGCTACTCATAAGAGTAGTATCGAAAAACAATTTAAGTACTGTTCATATGAGTAGGTATCGATACTTTGGGGGTATCGAAACATCCCTAGGATCGAGGCCACGCGCACTGACCCCGCGAGCGCCTCCCCGCTCTTCACCCCGCAAGCGATCCGGCGAAATGCGCATGCGTAAACAAACTCACTGACTCACTGTAAAAAACTGAGTTTCGCGCCAAAACATAACTCCTACTATCTCCCACTCATTATGATTGGTCAATAATCAAAGATCATGATTGGTTTATAGCTTTAAGAAAAATGTATATATAGCATGTAAGGAAATATTATATTCATTCTCTCCGATCACATTCAGATTGTGTTTTATTACTCCAAACCAACAGTAAAGTGGTGACCCCGACGAAGCATTACGAAGCATTGAAGATCAAGCCTGAATAATGGAGGAATCACAAAGCGCTGCACATCCTGCCACTCCACAATCTGCCGAAGTCGCCAACATATCGCTATCACTGCGAATCCCACCTTTCTGGCGTGACTGACCAAGGCTATGGTTCTTCAGTTTCGAAGCAGCGACACACGATGTCAAGAGGTGTCAAGCTCAACTAGCGCAAATGGTGATTGCGCAACTCGAGAGGCAAGACATCGAGCAAATCACCGACCTGCTCTACAATCCGCCCGCAGCTGACCAGTACACCGCCCTCAAGGAGGGTCTGATCACCGCGTATGAAGAATCTGACAGTCGGCAATTCCAAAAGCTGTTGTCAGAGATGGAACTCGGCGACCAAAAGCCGTCACAACTATTGCGACGAATGAGAGACCTTGCACGAAAACGCCTACACGGAAAAAAATAATTGTTTACACCAAGTAAGTTTACTTGGGCCAAATGGTTTTCGCTTTTCCATATAAGGAAAATAGAAATTACTTACAACAAGAATTAAAATGTCTCGAAGTTTAATTTTTAGACTAAGCAACTAATGTCTTCGATCAATACTGACATAAACTGTTGAAAAGAGTAACTTCATTTCTTATATCAATGCTCACAAAGTATTGTTTCAAGAACTAGAACGTTTCCTAACAAGAATCAAATATTTCTTGAAACTATTGATGAAAAAAATGA